>JAYRCH010000416.1:0-245406 GCA_037179445.1 Phengaris alcon alcon
ATAGTTGGCTGAAGTTTATCAAAGTGGAATATTTTGGTTATTACTTCTTAACTGAAGGAAAAATTAAACTGTAGCCGGTACCTGCCTACCGAGTATCAGCAAATTTGCAAAAAAAAAACTGGCGCACCCCACGCAGTGACGTACTGTCTGTGTGAAATAGCCTAAAGCTGGGACTATATTGTCCGGAATCCGTAATGCTGGGGGAAATTCAGAGCAGTAAAATTAGAACCTTACGCTAATACAGTAGGTATAGCTGAGAATCAAACACACGAGTCCCACGAAGTCAAATGTCAATATTAAATCTGACAACTTGAGACTTCGATTTTTAACTCTATTGTTATTTCAATGCGCTAAGGCGCAGAGTTCTTTTTTCAGTGCTCTGAAATTTCCGGGCCTTCCGGATCATAATATAGTCCCAGCTTAATAAACATGACACACAGGGATGTAAACTCTGCTCTGTCTACCGGTCACTCGCCCCACAAACGCTCTTTTTGCCGCTCGATCATCTTCCATTCGTTCTACGTGACCGAGCCAACGAATTCGGTGGAATTTGTATTCCCCGATAATATTGGGCGTCGCCTCCAGGTCTTCCATTTCGCGGTTTTTCTTTGGCCTCCAGCTTCATCCCTTCAGCCGTCATCATCCCTTGTCTATCTATATAATCTACTTTTTAAAATACCTGCTGTTGCCCATTAGTCTTAGGGGTGAAAATAGTTTCAAATTTATGTTTTATTAATTTAAACAGTGTACCAAACGACATATCCGGGCTACTATAATACTCTAAATGTCCAATATTAGCTATAATTTCACCTCTAAACTTCTCAATATATTTAACATTTATTGGTATACATGTGTTTCTGTCCTCGTGTAATTGTTTGCAATTATTATCTATAGGGAAAATGGCCCGCTGTCCACAGTGATCAGAGCTTAGTATGTTAATGACTTTTTTATTTAATGGATCTATGTTGGTAAAAATGTTATCAATGCATGTAGCAGAGCTATCACTGATCCTTGTTGATTCAAAGAATAAATGAGTTAAGTTATATGATTTTAACAATGAAGTAAATCTAACCGTGGTGGAATTACTTTCTAAAATATTTATATTAAAATCACCACACAATAATATATGTTTGTTAGATACTTATATTATACTTATCTTAGTTAATAACGTTTCCATTATTTTTTCGAATGAATCATATAACCCTAAAGGGGGCCTGTATATTCGCTAACAATAATAAAGTGTCCCACCTCTATACAGGCTATTTCAGTTGTTCGTTCAGAAGAGAGGCTTACTATGTCTTTACGTTCTATATATTTTAAATTCTTCTTAATTAATATAAGTGAGCCGCCTCTTATGGCTTTTTCTCTGCAGAAAGAACTAGCCAGCTGGTGCATACCAAGATTTAAGATTATTTCATTTTTCTTAATCCAATGTTCGGTTATACATAAAATGTCTAAATTATTGTTTAAAAACAACTCAATTTCTAATTCCTTACTAGACATACCTTGTATGTTTTGATGCATCAGCGTAAGTTTACATAATTTATTATCTTTAATTAAAATATTATTTTCATGATTACTTATACCTACAATGTTAGAGACTTCCTCTGTTGTCTTACAGGCTAATTTAAATTATTATTATTTGGAACATTTTCCAAGGTGTTATAATAAGTCATATTATTATGACTAAACTGCTCAATCGAAGCAGTTGTTGTCTTACTAGCCAAGTACTTGGCTGATTTAAAATATAAAAAAGTTAATAGCGTACTTGCTATAAGTCTTGTAAAATAAAAGGATAGATAATACCTATCTAATGTCAATTTACATAATTTATAATTTAAAATATTATTAATGTCGATTATATTTATTTTATTGTCATATTTAATTAATAATATACAATTATTATTAACAGCAGTATACAATTGGCTGTTAAGCTTATATCTAATTTTATTTTCCCGTGGCAAACGTTTTATGTAAGGAAATGTGAATAATATAATCTTATTAATATTTTGCAGTTTGTTTAATGCTTCTATATAATATTCTAATTGGTTACTATTCGCATTTCCCCGTCTCCCCACTAATATTATTAGTGTTGTATTGGGACAGTGAGTTGTACTTAAGATTTTTTTTATTATTTGTGAAAATGTTGCACCCGGAATACAGGTGTACACTGACTGTTCCTCGTAAAACTTACTCAATTGCACTCCCCGACCAAGCTCATCGCTGTATATAGTGACTATGCCCGGACCAGAGGCAAAGGCAGAGGCATTGTAGATGATGTTATCTACTTTAATATGTTCTGGTGGCCGTCGCTTGTCTTTATATCGCCGCATGTGCAAGTATTCTGTTTCACTGTGATTGATTCTAAGCCCGAATTTTGTAGCTTCCATCTCCAGGGTCTTTCCGCATTCACTACATCAGACTTTTCGGCACCCACAAGAGCCAGAACATCCGCATAACCTATTACCTGATGTTTTCTATTAAGCAGCACGCCATTGTCAAGATTCGTAATCTAAATTATCTGCTCTAGCGCCAAATTGAATAACATAGGCAATAGAGCGTCTCCCTGCTTCAGTCCAGTCTCTATGTTGAATATTCCTGTATACGATCCACCCTGACCACTGCATTACTCTTGTTAGTTGGTGACCTAATCAAGTTGACAAGTTTTTCAGGGATCTGGAAGTTCCTTAGTATTGTATATAGTGAAGCACGATCTATACGGTCATACGCCTTAGCGAAGTCAACGAATTGCACATGGATGTTAAGTGCATATTTCCATTTCCTCTCCATCAACTGCTTTAGCAGAAAGATTTGGTCCATCGTACTTCGGCTTCGCCTAAAACCACATTGGTAGTCTCCTAACAATTCCTCAGCATATGGTTCTAGTCGCTTTAGGAGCACGTACGAAAGTATATTGTATGCTGTTGCTAACAAAGCAATTCGGAAGTAATTCGGAAGTAATTCGTAAATAAGTAATTCGGAATTATTTCTTCCTAGACCCTTTTTTAAGTATAGGACAGATAATAGCAGTGTTCCATTTAGCTGATAAGGTCTCAGTATGCCAGATTTTGCATAACAGATCATATAGCCTTGCGTGTACCATTTCTCTACCATACTTCCAAATTTTATACATTAATATCATTATCTCTTTTCTGTCTTTTATTTCTCACTACTTTAATCCTTCTTTTTAATTTTATATCTAAAATATAATGATCACTATCACAAACCGCACCTCTAAAAGTCCTGATATATATGTATTTCTTATTATTGCCTATTGTCGATGAGTACGTGACCAATTTGATTGACAGTAACTCCGTCGCGAGACTTACACGAGCCTTTATAAAATTATTTGTGAGGAAAAATTTGTACTCTTTATAACCATGGATTTAGAAGTGACAAAACTTATCAGCCGCACTCCATTATCATTCACTTGAACATGCTTGCTGTTTTCCAATGGTTTTCCTCCTTTGCTATTTTGGTATTGAAGTCGCCTACTATTATTTTCGCATCGTACTCAGGAATCATGTCGTTTATGCGTATAACTTTTTATGAGGAGCTGGTATAACTTTTTATGAACTTAAAAAAGTTCTCAGACAAAAGATACAAATCTTTTATCTGATCGTCAGTTACCTTCGTTGGTGCGTATGCATTTACTATTGTCATATTACATAATCTACTTTTAACTCTTAAAATACTCATTCTATCTGATATTGCTTCGAACTTTACAACACTAGCCAGTAACTTTTTCTGAACAATGAAGTCCGTGCCATTTACACGATTACTACATGCGCCGCTGTAAAATAGAACGTTACCATCTTCTAATGTGCATTCACCCTGTCCCGGCCATCTTACTTCTTATTCAATTATTCATACTGCACAAATTGTGTGTAATAAGTGTTACGGTTTTAGTTAAGTACGGCTGCCGGCTTTCATATATGTACTGTTAATGAAACACGATTAAGGCCCGTATTAAACCGTTCTTATCGCTAAGATCTAACTCAAGATAGTACTTAAGATGGTGTTTTAATAAATAGATCGTACTTATAAAACGGAAACCGAAAATTTTTGGAGGAACACCACAAATTAAAAATTAGTTTATTTAAGTATGTCTTACCCTTACTTACTAAAAATAAGTTTTTAAGATAAACGTATTTTTCCGAGGCACACTAACGAATGTCCACGGTACACCAGTGTGCCGCGGTACACTTGCGGAAAACTGGCTTAGGATACAGTACAGTATTATTTATGGAATGCCACTAATCCATTAGAGATGCATGTTGAACAGTTAAAAAAAAATTTAACATAACTCAACAACAAGTTCAACTCAACACAAAATAAAGTTATGAATAAAAAGACGCTTGTTGATACTTGATAGCACTCAATTCCAAAGAGAAAAGTCGAAATCAAAGTTACATGATTTAACACTTGACAGCAGAACTGTTTTCGAATGTCAATGATCCGCATTTTACATTTACACGTTTTACATAATTGTTATAAAATATGGATATTAATATGTTAGTGAATATAATATATCAATATCTACGTGATAATTAATAAAAATCAGTTCTTTTAATATTAAAAATACAGACTAAACTTTGGTATTTATATTATTAAATATTACATTTTTAAAATGAAATATTGGAAAAATATTTATTCAATAAAGCCGTTCTTTTTAAAATTTACTAGTACTTTTTAATATATTAATTACTAGTCATATGACGCTTAAATGCTGATTACGTGATCTCAATCACGATATCAACTGATACGGTCTTGAAATGCTTTTTTAATCTTACTATTAATTAACGACCATCAAGAGAAGCTTATTGTTACTTGAGAACGTCTGAGCCGATATCGGTCTTGAGTACGAGTTTCAAAACGGTATATTATATATAGCAGTATTAAGAAATAAGGTGTTACCTGTGAAAATAAATTTAGGTCCTTTTTGCCAAACTGTAAGTATGTAGTGTCTATAGTGGTAAAAGTTGTGAAAACAAATCTGGAAAACAATAAGTAGAAAACTTTATTTAAATTAAATGAGGCACTCGTCAGTCTACTTCGGTATCAAGAATTTGTCAATTTCCATGTACTTCAATATCACCATTTCAGCAAGTAAGTGATTATTAGTTATTTATCTAAAATTAAATTTCATTATTGTATTAACAATAACATAAATTAAAAACATTGACTATTTAAACATAAATAGATTATAAGATTAAATAAATAGATAATAAAGATAGATAAAAAGATTGACTATTTCTGTTTTGGGGCAATTGCGACTATTTATACCAATGGGCAATGCTGCCTATAAATATTTTTTTTAGTCAATTCGATGTTAGACATCTTTATCAATAACGAAGATACAAACAATTTAAATTTACAATATGAAAGAGAGCTATGTATCGGCCTGTGACGTCACGAGTTGCACCCGCCATACATTTGTCATTAAAAAATATATGGCGGTCAAAGTTGTGACGTAACAAATCGTTTTGCGAGATAGGGATGGGCATTATTTTTTATTTGCTTATAATTTTTAATAGCGTCAATCTAAATAACTATTTCTTTTTGATTTACGTATCTCTAATCAACAATTTTAAATTTTAATTTATAAAAATGTGATATTCCACACTAGGCAACATCCCTATACAATAATACGAACCTTAAAAATTGAGATATAATTATTTCTTTAAATAAACCTTTTTCACTTAAAATATATGTCTGTGTAAGAAACTGATTGAAAAATCAAAAATCAAAATTTTGAAAATAGACTATTCTTTATTATCACTACTGAATAAAATAAGTCAAATAAAGAAAATATAAGACTAACATGGATTTTTGTACTCATCCCTTGTTGCAACTTGTCCAGAAACGTGCAATTAAAAAAATGGCGAAATAATTATGTGATCTACAACCGTCTGTACGAACTACATGTAAAGTATTTAGTTTAAGCTAATGTAACTAGAGGGCAGAAGGCAATGTAGATTATACATTTTTCGAACAATTTAAAAAAGACGCATAGCCCCGTAGACGAAATTAGCCAGGTTGACCTATTTATTTCTGTTTATTTCTATTTCTAATTTTAAAATATTCGAAGTTTCATTAATTATGAGTTAAATAGATGTTATATTTTTAAATGCATTAGCAAAGACACAACAGTCCCAGTTTTATTATATCAAAATCAAAATCAAAATTTTGATTTTGATATAATAAAACTTATCAGCAATGAATAGCCATTTATGATCTAAATTTCGCTAATACGCCATTTTAGGTACGTTTAGTAGACAATAGACCCTGAAATATTAAGAACACTGTTGATCTTGAAATATACCTAATCCTTAGCCTTATCATGGAACGTGCTTTTGTAACAATCCGAAGATTTCGCGCTAAGTCCGCGTCACAAACAATATTAAAGTTTTAAAATAATTGTGCCGGATAAAATAAATCAACTAGTTCTTATTAGGAAAATAATTGTTTTTTTGTTTTCCTAAAGGGTTTCTCGAAGTGGGCTTCGCCGACCCTAGGGGTTCGAAATTCGACGAGGTTTGATATATTTTTGGTAAATTGGTAAATTTCATTTTACCCTTATTATTTGCATACAAAAATTATTCTCGAAAATTTACAATAGAATTTTAGTACTGTACAGTTTACTTTACACTCTAACGTCTGAATACAAAAAACTTACTAAACGCTATGTAAACTATACTCTTGCGGTAATACACGATGCAAAATATTCTAAAAGTGTTTCAATATTATGAAATACAATATTCAGATGAGAGCGGCGGGCGGCGGCGGGTTCTTTTGATATTGAGAAGATATGCGGCACTGCAGATTTTGACAGTGTCTTACTGTGAATCATGTTTTGGTCCATAGGGATTTATCCAATAGAAACCTGCAAAATTAAAGACATTTTTACTCGTTCGCTCCGCTTGCTCGTTTTCAACGTAAGTAACATAATAATGTTAATTATAATATTTAGTAGTCTATGGTATTTTTGCGCTGTTGTAGAATAAGATACATTCCAATAAGTACAATTAAAAAATAAAAATTATTTATCCAATTTTGTCATGCGAAATTAGATAAATTTTTCTTCGCTCGCTCCACTCGCTCGCTTTCAACGTACAAAACATAATATTAACATTATTATATATTTTGGACTGTTGTTTTTATTTGAAGAATACATACTTTCAAATAGCTATTTGGTACAACAGGACTATTGTAAAAATTACAACTGTACTCTTCATTAGTATAAGAAGAGTAATTTTCAGAAGAAGGTATGGGGGGGGGGGGGGAGCGAAAATTGAATAGCCTATGGGCGGATTTACACATCCGGCACTGTAAAATCATAGACAAAATTTATACATTTTTTTTCACATTGCGTATCTGAAGAGGCAAAAATAACCCTAAAATTGAAACTACAAAATTTAAATAGGAATTACGGTCGAATTTCGATCACAGGGCGATCTAGTATTTAGAATTCCTTAATTGACAAATAGAGAATTGTTAAAAGGAACTGTAAGAGCAAATTCTTTAAAACGTAGTACAATTCACTTAATGTGGACATTTTAGATTTATCGCTGAGTTAAAAAATTGTCAAAAATCAGTCCTCAATTTGGCAACAATTAATTATATTATTTTCTTGTAGGGGTAGAGGTTGTTATAAGTTAGCTTCGTTGTCATCAGGAAATTTCAACAGGAGGTCGTTGAGCCAAACGTTTGAGAAACCCTGCCCTACAGCAACAAAACCATGTGGCTGTGCCATATTATAAGGGGTAACTACTGAGTTATGAAACATGAGGTATGAGGGTAAACGCTTAGTACAAACAGTACGTGATGCTCCAATGATGGTCCAATTACGTCACTGCTAACAGTAGGCAAGTTTTGATTATTCTACTCTACACTTCACTGAGGCCTTACACAAGGTGCTGTGTTTATACACTTTTTCAGTTTTTAAATGAACGTATGTATATACGCCTTTATATAATTAGATAGATATTTCATTCTTTGCTCCTTCCTTGATAAAAAAGCTACGCAGGGAAATCATTAAAATGTACTTTTTACTTCAAAATAAAGGCGGGTACTTAGAAGCTGACATAATCTTATAATGGCTTTATACAGATAAAATAACTATATTTTTTACAATAATAACTCAAAACTCAAAATATATAGCTTATGTTACCTGGGCTATTATTACAAATCTATTGGCACCTAATTTATTAAAATCGTATTAGGCGCTACGGTGAAACAAATACACATACATACACTGTCAAAATTATAACCCTTCCTTTTGGCTTCGCCGTAGAAAAATGTAGATAGTAAGCATCCAACTGTGAGCCCTAGATATTAATAAACACCTACTACATAAGTTTTATAAAATAGCGAGAGTTTCTCAGGTGCTATTTTATTATAATTTGCAAGGAGAACCCACCCACGTGTATAAATATGGATAAATTTGTGTTTCGTGTTATCTCAAGTAATATTTAATTAGTAACAACCTAGCTGTCTTTGTTACTTTTATCTGCATTTCATTTTAATTATTTACGGTCTCACCGTATATTCGATGTCGAATGAGAGAGTCTTTATATTCTTCTTCTGTATAAAAGTACCCACTACTACTATACGCGATACTTGAAATTAGATATATGTACATATGTAGGTATATATTATCACTATAGTATAAAACAAAGTAGATTTTTTTAACGTATTTTAAAATAGAGGTTTCTGATGTCGTAAATAAACACATTTTTTGTGCTTACATTGAAAACGCTGGCTAAACCCTACGAGATAGATCAAAATAATGTACTACAGTATTGTACACCTTCAAAAGTTCTACAAAAATGGTATATGTCTATCTCTTACGGATAACCCACAATAACCATCTTTTATCCTTTACTTTTTACGAGAAATAATTGCTTATTTACGAACCGATTTTAAGCAATACAGCATTGATCCTTGTCCAAAAAATACCTTAAATACATTTTGCATTTAATATACATCAATATGGCCCTTTACAGCATGCAATTTAAATATTTTCGAAGATCTTACAGGTTTAAAATGCAGGGACATAGCGCGAAAATTATAATAATTATATTAAGTGGTCTCGCACGTCGCGTTGAGGTGAAAGGGTCTCGTTTTTACCAATTGGGTACAGAACCCTAAAAAACATTTTCAATATTGTTACAGAAGTATATTGCAGAGAGTAGAGTTATTCGCTGAAGAAGTTTTTTCTCCAAGAACACATTCCACGCGGGCGAAGCCGCGGGCAAAAGCTAGTATACTATATAAACTTAAAAATAAAAAAACATCTAAATGCAACGCAATGTCTACAATACGAACCGTATTCCAGACCAAAGAGTAGACCAAAGTAATGACTGGTGTTTTCTATTATAGTTAAGCACTAAGAGAATCGGGAATAGACTAAGAAATATGCAATCCAATATTAAAATTGAGTGTCTTAAAGTATTATGTGTAAGTAAATAGTGTCGAGTGGAACATTCTAGAGCCGTGACAAAGCGCCTCGCACCCCCGAGAACCGGGCTCTTACTCGATGCATCAGCGAAGTGATCCAATGAGGTAATGCGTTCCCTTAAGCCTTGATTAAATGAAGGTGAAATACTACCCCAGCTTGTAAATTGTAATGTTACACAAAATAACATATGTACTTTTAGTGAACTAATCTCGTAATCAATTCAAATCTCTCCGTTTCTCATATACATAGTGAACTGTCGATTAGATTGCACTACCTCAAGCATACGACGTGTGCACTTTCACATTCTCCTATCGCGTACACGGCAAAAGTGTCAAAATCCGTCAAGATTGGGCGCCGTAAAAAAGACGTCTAAATTTTCAAATTTCGTGTTTGAGTTTTTATGTCATGTGAGATAGAAAATTGTGATATTATGTTGATGGTTGCTATGACGACATTTAACAATATATTAAAATAAATTTGTGTTCAATGAATGTTAAAACTTTATCATATTAGAATCCTACCAAAAACATTTCATGTAAAGTGAAAATAAGAATACAAGACGATACCATAATTATGACTCGCACTGTCAAATAGCTATTTGATCTATGTTAAACAATCTTCTGACTCTACACGCCCTAACTCTACAAGCCTAACTTCACAAACTCTACTTTAGTCAAAATATGTGGCCTGGTCACTTCGCTACATTCGCTTGGGCGTAAGGTAAAAAATTTACGGACTATTTATATAAACTATTTTTGTAGAAACGAAACGACCACGCTGCAAGAAGTATCCTATAATTTTGTTGATCATCAGTGAGTCAGTGACGAAATCAAAGGGTTTTTAGATATCAGAAAAAGTAATAGACCTATGCAATCAAAACTTTACTCCCCTTACTAGTAAAAATATTTACACAGCTGATACCTTAAACAAAGTTGCTGTCTTTTGTCTGTCAAGTGACTTTTCCAACGCATCAGACAAAGACACCAACGTTGTTTAAGTTATCCACTGTGTAAATCTTTTTATCACCAAACCTTTTTAAACTCAAGTTATGTGGGTTAAAAAATCGACGAAACGCTTCGAGAAAAGGTGCTCTGGTAGTGCCCTTGCGCTTCGCTTAGCTCGTCTTGGCGGAGGCACTTCCGTGTCCCCAGATAATAAATACAAACAAATTCAAACAAAAAAGTGGTTATGACATATTCTACTATGTGTATGAACAATACTAGATTAAATAAAATAAATCTTATTTTACCTATCCTAAGGATAATAATAGGTAAGTTAATATTTCATTTTCTAGGAGATGTCTAATGTCTTGCTTTTTTATAAGAGCGTCCATGTTTTAGTGAATAGACCCCTTGGGCCTTGAGACACAGGCGTGATCGTGCAGGTTCGATCCCGGGTTGTGGTGTGAACCAATCTGACTTTTTGCATAACCGTATACTGACGCTAGACTTAGTCTAATTTACCCCCCATCTTCTGTGACAACCCTGACAAAATTTTGATCGTTGTATGAAAGGTGTTCTCTGTCAGTATATATTTTTACTCTGAGCTATAAGTAATAACAAAAATGACTGCACAAATATACTTAGTATCGGAATTGGCTTAACATGTCTTAAGACGTCTATCTATTATAGACGTCTTAAGACATGTTAAGCCAATTAAATAAAATTGGAGTGTCTGTATGTAATTTTAAATTAACAGCTGTTAATGTTGTTCCGGCTTATATCTGAAACGGCTGGACCGATTTTCACGGGTCTTTTACTGGAAAATAGCTGATGTTTTAACATAGGCTACATTATCTTAGGGTTCAGATTGAAAAATAGAGTTCCATTTTCGTTAGTTACACAAAAATGATGTTGCGGACACCAGCTAGTTTAAAAATCGCAATTTCAATCCAAATAATATATAAATTGCGATCAAACGCTTTTATTTTTCCACATTATTCTTTCTACAAAATTAGTAAGTCTACTTGCAGCTCATTTGCTAACTTCCGTAATGTCCAACTCAAAAGACTCGCTTTTATCCAAATGAGGACAGGTTTGTTCGAAAATAAATAGCAGACTAACATATTTGGCAAATAAAAAGTGGGGTTTGTTTAAAGTTCTTCATTTATTTTGGCTCGAAAATAGATGGTGAATCGGTTTTCAAAATGCGAATCATTTTGCATTTTAAACGTGTGCTGTTCAAAGCACAAAATCAGAGCTCCAAGCGATATACGATTCAGTTTCACGCCAATTTAATTTGGATCATAAAATCAATGGAACCATAAACTCAAATATCTCACAATAGGGTCCTTCAATATGTAGGTAACGTTTTCATAGCATTATCAACTCTATAATTATGTAGGTATATATTATATATTTTAAAACCTCTTCCAAAAAGTTCGAGCTCTTTGGAAGTGCAATTTATAACACATAGGAATACAATAATAACAATAATATTGTAATATTATTGTTATTATTACAATAATATTACAATAGTAGATAAATACATATTACATAAAATAATTTTACTGAACGTTAAAGTCCCAAAAAATATTTAAGAAAGGTAAATAAAACGACGTAATTATTTAATCTATAGAAATATATTTACCCCTCATAATTGCCCTTGTAATCAATTAGATGACGTTTTACAGAGAAAAAACAATCAAGTAAAGTATGTTTGTTGCTCCAACAGGCTAAATTTCCGTATCTTCCTGCAACATTTACTGAAGTAATCATTTCATTATCATCCGTAAAGTCAAAGATTTCCACATTTTGTAGAATGCCAACAAAGTGCTTAGAAATTTTTAGAATTCCGTACCCATAGGAAAAAAAACCGACCCCTATTACTAAGACTCCGCTATCCGTCCGTTCGTCTGTCTGTCACCTAAGATACAGCTTGTATCTTATGAAACGTTATAGCTGGACAGTTGACATTTTCACAGATGTTGTATTACTGTTGCCGCTATAGCAACAAATACTAAAAACCGAATAAAATAAATATTTTGTATAAATATTTAATATTTGACCATATACCTGACGTGATTTTTTTGCATTTGGTACGGAATCTTTAGTACGCGAGGGAGAGACCGACTCATAATTCACCGGTTTTTTCTCTGTCCTACTTTGGACGTGTTCTTTTATTGAAAAGTGAAATTGAATGGATTTAGTGAAAGTTTTTAATTTTACTATTTCTTAATTCTCTTATAATTTTTTTCCGTACTAATATAACTCCTAGCAAAGCTCGATCTCCCGGGTCTCAGATGAATCATGTAGCTATTTTACAATTTCAAGATTTTTGTATGGAAAAAACATATGAAACACCTAAAGTGGCCTTTTTAGACCACCAGGTAGTGGCCCTTGCGCTTCGCTTGGCTTATCTTGACGGGGGATCACTATACTGTGCCCCCAGATACAATATGTAGGTAGTAGGTACATCAATAAATTATTCAAATTTTATCTATTCACCTTTTTACTATCAAAAGTCTAAAATCTTGTAAAATATTTATTTTGTAAAGTGGGTTTCATTGGAGAAAATATTGGAATTGATTGGAGCATCAACATAGAACATAATATAAATCAGTTTTTATATTTACATTAACTCTTATTACAAACGATTTTATAACGTTTATTACAATTTTAGAATTTTGTTAATAGCTCGAAAGATCCTTGAATATCAATACAATCTTTCGCGTATATAATATTGGTATTAGGATTAAATAAGGATTGGAGCTCAGTTTTTGTTTCAACAGGTCATATTGTGGAAGTACCCACTTATATCTCTCTTTTAACTCTACCTACTTATCCTTATATCTCGCTTAAAGGCGAAGGCCGCTGTGATGAAACGTTACTACAGCAAAGCCGAACGATTTAAGGGCGTCACAGACGGAGAAGATACGAAGACATTTGTATCTTGATAATGTAATGCGTAATAGTGACCTATGTAACGCTAATAGACGCTCAATAGACTTAACGCTACGAATTCATCTTAATGTAATTTGCTTTGTATTAAGTAATAGCTTTTGCCCGCGGCTTCGCGCGCGTGGAATAGTGTTCTTGAAGAAAAAAACTTCTACAGCAAATAACTCTACTCACTGCAATATCATTTTGTATACAATATTGAAAATGTTTTTAGGGTTTCGTACCCAGTGGGTAAAAACTGGACCGCTTGATATACATTTTTTGTGCTTTAATATAAATTTTGCGATATCTTCTATATATAAGATATTATTAATTTTTTAGTTTAAAAGGCTGTTTAACAAACATTTTAAACTGTTTAGTTTAAAAGGCTACTATAATGTGTATAAAATACTTAAAGTATGGTATTTAATTTGATAAGGATCATACTGTAACCGTCTAAATAGCTTCTCTAGAGAACTCCGATAAACACGTGCGATTGCTGCTAAATCATAATGTCGAATCGTGCGAAGTACGGCCTTCAACGCGCTGTGTCCCTGCATTTTAAATCTGTAATCTCATCGAAAATATTTATTTAAATTACATGCTGTGAAGGGCCACATTATATTAAATGCCATCTATATTAAATGCAAAATGTATTTAAGGTACTTAATTGGATGAGCATCAACGCTGTATTGCTTAAAATCGCTTCATAAAATAAGCCATCATTTTTCGTAAAAAGTAAAGGATAAAAGATGGTTATTGTGGGTTATCCGTAAGAGATAGACATATACCATTTTTGTAGAACTTTGGAAGGTGTACAATACTGTAGTACATTATTTTGATCTATCTCGTAGGGTTTAGCCAGCGTTTGCAATGTAAGCACAAAAAATGTGTTTATTTACGACATCAGAAACCTCTAAAATTATCAGTGTTTCTATACTATATTACGTATGTTATATACATATAAACCTTCCTTTTGAATCACTCTTGCCCGTTTTCACCAACTGACTCGTAATTTTAAGTGTCCCTTAGCGGTCATTTGGGGCGCCTCTTAAGAAAAATTGTTTTCACCAACGCTTAGGTGTCACCTAAGACTTTAGGGGGGCCTCTAACTTTAGGGGCCTGATATTTCGCGCCTTAACTGTCACCTAACATTACATTGTGATTGAAAATACGTGAATCCCTTGAAATGGAAGACGATCTAAGCCAGTTATTGGTAACTTTAGACGCTGTTGAAGTGCTTGAATTATTTTCTAATGACTTGTTACCAAAAAGACCCCGTTTATATCGCCAAAGAGTGGAACATTTTGATAAATATGATATCGACTTCTTCATCCGATATAGGTTAACAAAACAGAGGGTAATATTTTTATTAGAAAAAATTAAACATCTTCTTGAGTTTATAGACAGGTATTATTCATTTACATTTTACATTTAGGTACTTTTCTCGTACTTCTAGATAGATACTTCGTAGATACTTCTCGTACCTACATACTTCTTTACCAATGGAATTCATAATTTTCTAATGATACTTGAATATCATGTCGAAATCAAAAGCAGTGATTGTTCTTGTAATATGTATTTACATGTACCATTACCTACTTGGACGTCTCTGATACAATTTCAGGTATGTAACAAGTAGCAGGCAGCGAAACAGAGTTAATGGAAAATATTTTTAATTAATCTAATCAAAAATGATATAATAATTAACCACAAAAGAATAAACGAACAATTTGGAGGTTGTGAGACAGTAAACGTGGTTGTGAATTGTAAATAAACAACACCAAATGCATAGATGTTAAGTACTACTACTGAAAATCAAATGACTCGTCTGTCACTCATCAGTGAAACTGACATTATTACTTTTTAATTTACACACAGTATCGTCTCACTAATTTAGTTATTAAAATTGCTGAATAATTTATCAAAGCATACAAAAGTACACTAACTTGGATTTATTTATGTTATACTATTTATCTGTGAATTATTTATACTAGAATTTTCAATGTTACATTTATCGATAAAATATCAATAGTATGAGCGCAAATTAGAAAAAAAATACTGTCACTTAACTAGGAGTTCCATAGCTAAGTGTTACCCAGCTTGATGAAAATGAAATTAGGTAGGTGCCGATTTTAGGAGACCACCTATCCAAAGGGTCACTTAGATAAGACTTGTTTAGGAATCAGTTGGTGAAAACGGGCATCTATCTATTAAAAAAACCGCATCAAAATCCGTTGCGTAGTTTTAAAGATCTAAGCATACATAGTGACAGACAAATATAGCTACTTTGTTTTATACTATGTACTGATGGTACTGTATGCTTGTTTAATAACATCTTTCTTTCTAAACATATTTATGTATTTGGCTGTTAGTTACCTAAATAAATAATATAAAATATAAATAATTTTATCGTAAGATGCCAGTAAATTTTACTGTTACATGAAAATGGATATCCAATGTCTAATATAAATAATAGTCCAATGATTTTAGGTTTTATCTTCGGAAAAATTCCTAGTGAGCTGAATTTTTGTATACACCTTTTTTACGGTATATTTATACCTATATTAATAATAGTAATATCTTAACCGTGTGTGATATTACAAACAGTAGGTAAAGCAAGCTATATTTTATCTTAACATAAAATACTACAGTATCTTCGCCGTCTATTCGCGTTATGCTGAAATTGCAAATTGAAGAAAACATTTTTGAATATGAATAAAATTGAGAGTAAATTAGTTGTACAGATTTTGATTGATTGTATAGACCCCGTTCTCTTCGATAGTGTGGAGTGAAATAAGACGATGGACTGTATTTAGAATTAGGTGTATTGATCTACGAATATAAGTTACTAGTACCTGGGTAACTGAGCTTTGCTCGGAGTTCTGATACATTTAAAAATAAAAAAGGAAAAGAAAAATATTTATCTCACCAGGATTCGACTATATTCCGAATTTTCGAACAAAGCAAAAAATATACATAGGTACCAATAGGTACCAAACTGCCAATCGGGCTGACATAATAGAGTCAAAATTATTGATAATAGGTATTTACCTATGAAATTTCCGTTCTGCAGTACTGGCCATTACAAATCAAAATAATTTTGACGTGATAACGTCTTATAAATTGATGGAGCCGGCTGCACGCACGAAAAAACATGACTCATGCGTTACCAATTACTTGTTGTTACCTGTTACTTGTTACCGCGCCTTAGGTATGTGAGCGGTGGGACGCAGAGGCGGGGCCGCTTGATGTTATTACAATTTACTCAGTTCGGCGCCGGAATTCGCTGCGGCAACACGCCTACCTAAGGCGCAGCCAATTAGTTCCGCGCGCACTATAAACATGTTGTCACGTTCAACTATCGTCAGTAAACCGACTTTACAGACAACCGATTTTTTTGTTTGGCTAAGAATTCTAATTACAAATTAATTTTATTTTAAAAACATGGAACTCTTTTTCCAAAAGTAGTCATTTGTTTATTGATTAGTGTTACATTTTCATCGCATTTCAATCTTTTTCGTCATCATGGATACGTTAAAAATTCGAGTAATTAGGGAATATTAGTACCGTCGTGGCAGCAACGCGACACAAGCAGCACGCAACATCAACGACGTTTACGGAGCTAACACTAAAAACCAACGCAGCACCTTTTCTTGGTTTGCTCGCTTCCGTTCTGGAAATTTCGAAAATAAAACCTGAAAAATGAACCTCGCGGTCGTCCGAAGGCTTTGGTCAACAATGACGAATTAAAGGCGATAAGAAGGCTAGTGGCGCAACCACAAGTCAGTTCCTATGACACTGTTGTGAAATAAAATAGTGCATACCTCCTTAAAACGTGTTTGTGCGTGTTTAAGTTTAAGACATCTTTGTACCAGTATTTTGATTTGAATTGTTGTATTTGTGTGTGATTTAGTAGTATGGAAAAGAAACGAAAAATTGATAGTGAATGCAGAAAATTCAAAGATCAGTGGAACATTCAGTATTTCGTAATTGAGTCCAGTAGGCGCTATGTTTGATTTGCAATGAAAGCATAGCCGTTCTCAAGGAATATAACATTAAACGTTATTATGAAACAAAACATTTTCAAAATTACTCAATATATACAGGAAGTTTGCGGACAGAAAAATTCGAAGCTATGAAGCGCGGATTGAAATCGCAGCAATCTTCATTTACAAAACTCAAAACTGAACAAGAGGCTGCAACTCGTGCCAGCTTTCGTGTGGCTCTTGAAATTGCAAACGTGGAAATCCATTCACCGATGGAGAAATGATCAAAGAATGCATAATTGCAGTAGCCGAAGATATGCCCTGAAAAGGTAAATTTATTAAAAACTGTCAGTATGTCAGCAAACACTGTGGCTCGAAGGGTAGAAAACATCGCTGAAAATATATCCTCTCAACTGTTCGACAAAAATGGACATGTTGAGTGGTTTTCTTTGGCCTTGGATGAGTCAACGGATGTGTCAGATACTGCTCAGGTGTTGATTTATATTCGAGGAGTAGATAAAAGCTATGAAGTGCATGAAGAACTTCTTGATATGTATAGTATTCATGGCACAACTAAGGTACAGATATTTTTAAAGGAGTTGAAATGGCCATTAATCAAAAGAACCTTCGATAGAGAAACTTGAAATGTATTACAACTGATGGAGACAAAAACACGAGTGGGAAAGATAAAGGAGTGGTCGCTCTTGTATCAAAGGCTGTAGAAAATTACGGTGGTTCAAAATCATTAGTCTTACATTGTATCATTCATCAACAGTCTTTGTGCGGAAAATGTTTGGATATGTCTGAAGTTCTGAAACCAGTCATATCAACTGCTAATTTTATCAGATCTTTTGGGCTGAATCACCGACAATTCCGACAATTTATTGAAGAGATTGGAGAAAATGACTTACCTTATCATACTGCCGTACGTTGGCTTAGTTGTGGGAAAGTCCTTCAGCACTTTTTTGAACTTCGAGCAGTGATCGAATTTTTTTTTAATGAAAAGCATCGCCCTCTTACTGAATTACAAAACAACGCATGGCTGTGGAAGTTAGCATTCTATGTTGATTTGACAAAACATGTGAACGAACTGAATTTGAGATTGCAAGGAGAAAACCAGCATCTTCCTGATTTATACACTAATATCAAATCATTCCGGAAGAAATTGATACTGTTTCAATCACAACTACGGAGTAAATGTTTTTCAAATTTTAAAACATGTGAAATATGAGACAGAGACTGCGTTTGAGACACACCACACCACTGAGACTGAGTTTCCTATCGATTTTGCAATCGAAACTTTGAATGCTTTGAAAATAAATTTTGATACTCGTTTCTCGGACTTAGCGAATCAAATTAAGATTTTTCAGAATCCTTTTGATACTGACATTGAAACCCTAGCCCCGGAACTTCAAATGGAAACGCTTGATCTACAGTGCAGTGATATAATAAAGAACAAATATCAAAACTAATCTTTATTGGAATTTTATAAGGGTCTTTCACTGACACAATTTGATAATTTGCATAAATTTGCTCGTGGGCTGTTTTCTGTTTTTGGTACTACTTATTTGTGTGAGAAGACCTTCTCCAAAATGAAATACACAAAAAATGTTTACAGATCTAAATTAACTGATGAGCATCTTAAATCTCTTTTAATAATTGGTACAAGTAAAAATAGTCCACAACTACAAACTATTGTCAGTGGAAAATCTCAATTACATATATCTCATTAGTATTTCATATGTCTTTATGCTTGGTATAAGTTATGTATTTATTTAAAATGTATAAAATGTTAGTTGGATTCATTTCAATAATTTGTTAGTTATTATATACTGACATTAAATTTTCTGCATATTATACATGTCTTTACTCATTACAATTCTGTGTTTCTTTATCCAACTTATCACAGAAACAATAATATATTATTCAACATAAAATTAGAATACTTCAGTAAACTAAATTTAATTTGCTATGAAAAATATGTTCTCTAAAAGGAGTTTTCAAGTATGCTAGCTCTCCGCGGGCCGGACAAAATCTGTCCGCGGGCCGGATGTAGCCCGCGGGCCGTAGTTTGGAGACCCCTGCCCTAAACGAAAACTTACCCCTAGAAAAGTGATGGTCACTGTTTGGTGGTCTAGCGCCGGTGTGATTCATCACAGCTTCTTGCCAAACGGGGTGAGCATTACTGCAGATGTGTACTGTGAAGAACTGAACACAATGATGGAGAATCTGGCACATCTCCAACCAGCATTGGTCAATCGCTCGTCTCCGCTGCTCCTGCACGACTACGCGCGACCTCATACTGCACAGCAGATGGTCTCCAAGTTGCAAGAACTGGGGTTGGAAGCTCTCCTTCATCGCCCTACTCACCAGACCTTGCGCATACAGACTACTACTTTTTCCAGAATTTGGATAACTTCTTGGCGGGAATAAAATTCAATACCCGAGAGGCAGTACAAAATGCCTTTGAAGAATTTGTTGCCTCCCGTCCAGCTGATTTCTTTAAGAAGGACATCGATAAACTGCCACTGCGTTGGCAAAGATGCATTGATTGCATGGGTGATTACTTCGATTAATACAAATAAAAAATACATGAAAAGATTCGGTTAATTTTTTTCATACAAAACGGCAATTTCATAGGTAAAGACCTAATATATAGTTAGCACGACAAAAGAAAAAACATGTATTAGAGCCAGTGCTCGGCGTCGAAAAAAGAGGTCATCGCGAACAAGGATTAGACCATTGTAGATCGCTAGGGACACAAAAGTTTGATATAAAACCGCCGGTCTGGCGTTTCAAAACCTGGCGGGTTTTTTTTATTGACCAAAATGAGTGAAAATTTTTTGAGAAAAAAATGTCATAAGGAACAAGAATACTGTTTTAGTCACGGCTGCGTGCCAACTAGAAACAATAAGTTTTAAAAAACTATAACCCGACAACGTAAAAAAAGGGGTCTAAAAAGGCCAAAACAAGAAAATAATTCAGATAGAAATTTAGAAATGCGTAGGTACAAAAATGGTCAAGCTAGAGCCGTGGTCGCACCCACTAATGGCATCTAAGCGTCATTTCACAAGCATACCCCAAGATGGTACAGACGGCTGCGATTTGACATCGACTGTTCCTAACATTATAAAGTAGGTTAGTAAAGTAGGGCTCTACCTTGACCATTTGTACCTATGCATTTCTGAATTTCTATCTAAATTATTTTCTTGTCTTGGTCTTTTTAGACCCCCTTTTTTACGTAATCGGGTTATAGTTTTTTTAACTTTCTTTTTAATTTCGGATTACTCTGTTTCCCAATCGAACATATTTTTGGAATAATATTAAAAAGTAATCTTAACAATTGAAACTAAAAATATCTTCTTCACAAGCGCCAAATTTTTTTCTAGATTTAGAACGAACGATAATATTTAATGTAAATTCTATTATTATGTTTATCAAAAAATGCAATAGAGATCATTTAACAGGCATCACCATATCGCTTATTAGTTATTCACCGTATACGAGGGCGGCACTGAAAATTTCGGGAATCAAGGAAGTGACACAACATTACTATTTAAAAATGTATTTATTGCTTTTCGAAGTATTCTCCGCGAAATTTGACATATTTTTCCATACGATGGAACCAATCATTGAAGCAACCATTCTATTCGGAAGTTGGGGTCTCCAAAATGGCCGTTTTGTAGGCGTCCACAGCTTCTTCAGGTGATGAAAATCTCTGGCCACGCAATTTATTCTTTATTTTAGGGAAAGTATAGAAATCATTAGGGCTTAGGTCGGGGCTGTACGGCGGATGGTCTAATAATTCTATGATTTCTTGCTCTAAAAACTCTTTTCTGTGCGCGGTGTGAGAACTCGCATTGTCGTGATGGAGGATGATGCGGCGGTTGCAGTTCTCTTTACGGAGATCAGAAACTACCTGTGGCAAACAAATGTTAGCATACCATTCTGCATTAACCGTTCTTTGTCGCTCAAGAGGAATAGTCGCAACATGGCCGATTTTGGAGACAAACGTGGCCACCATTTTTTTTGCAACACTCCGTGAACGAACAATTTTTGTTGGCTTTAACTCATTTTGGAACACCCAAACTCGTGACTGGTTTTTTGTTTCGGGTTCGTACGCGTATATCCAGGATTCGTCACCTGATACGATGTTGCATACAGCATTTGAGGATCCTGCGTGGAATCTTTCGAGAGTTCTGACGCACCAAGTAACGAGAGCCGCTTTTTGCTCTTCACATAGCAAACTTTTTTACACCTAATTGTTCATGCAAGATTATTTGTATTTGACTCATGCCAATGTCTAAAGTTGCCTGAATTTCGCGGTATGTCACATGTCGATCTTCCTCGATCAGCTTACGCACAGCATCAACGTTTTCTTGGGTGACTGCAGTTTTTGGACGACGTTTTGGACGACGGGGATCATCACTGAGCTTGACACGTCCACATTGAAATTCAGTAAATCAGCGATAAATTGTGGTTTTGGATGGGGCTTCATCACCAAATGCAGAAATCATCCGGTCAACACACTGTTTTTGTGTTAAACCACTTCGAAAGTCATAATAAATCATCGCTCTAGAATTTTCTCGAGTCAATTCTATTTTCTCAACGACTAAGCAAGTTTGACAAGACCTTGTGACAAGACCGAGAATCTTTTTTTAAATAAATAAACGGTATTCGATTTTTAAAACCAAGGAGTTTTAAATTAAAAAGATTTTAATACGACAGGAACAGTGGAAATATTCCATTCCCGATACTTTTAGTGCAGCCCTCGTAGTATTATGTAGTCGAATATTATATCCTCATATCAAACAACGATACTGCGATTCAGAAATATGTAAAACCCGTATAGTGACATCTATCGAAATTCAAACGTAGTAATAAAAGTGCTAATAATTTATTTCATTTGCATGTTTTAATTACAAACGGATGAACCGATTATCCGAATTTAATCTAGTTTTTTTTTGTTTGAAAGCTGACATGATCTTAAGGCTCCCACAGACGAGAGGCCGATCGTTTCGTTTAGAACTGACGTCAGTTTTTTTTCGGATTCGTGCACATACACGGAGAAAATCGCATCCGACCGAATTGACGTCAGTTCTGCCCTTAGATTAATAACGCCTAGATAGTCTTCAAACAAACTCATCGTACATAGTGAAGCAAGCAACAGATAGATGTAGGCGTAAGCATTACATACCGACACGCACACAAACAAAACTTTGAAGTTGTGGAGTGTGTACTCTTAAAATTGGAATTATTGTATTTGTTTTTCTTAATATCGTGAGATGTAAACATACAACTTATATTTCATTTTAAACCATTTAAACACAATTGGTGAACTTTATTTATATTAAACTGGTATTAAGGAATATATTAAAGATTATCTTATTACTGGCAATACTTTAAATTGATAGTTAAAAATATCAGAAAATATTATAAAACTTTGTCTTAGTTGCAACTAAACACACCGGCATATTTAGCGGAACACAAAAAAAAGGTCCTTAATTAAAAAAATATGGTTTTATTTTAAAATCTACTTACTACACTTCTTTTGTTATTTAAAGTTTCTTTTGTTTTACTTAAAATGAGATCACATTATGAACAGATTTTGCGAGTAAAGGCTATTTGTGAAAAATGGTACATTTTTTTTTTTCATGTAACCGGGAAAACTGAAAATTAATATTAAAATAACAATTAAATAAATTAGAAAAATGGTGATTAATATCGCGTATTTCCTCCACGTGCTCTTATTAAAGTTTCTACCCGTCTAGGCATACTGAGAATGATGTTATCGATGGCCTCCTGGGATAGCCTCCGCCATTCCTCAACTACGGCGACTCGCAGATCACCCACGTTGGCAGGAGCTGGAATTCTGGACTTAACTTTTCTTTTCAGCAAGTCCCAAACGTGCTCTATTGGGTACATATCCGGTGATCTCGCCGGTCACTCCATAACAGTGATATTCATATCATTAAGATAAGCTTGAGTTACCCGAGCGGAATGCGGCCGAGCATTATCCTGCATAAAAACAAAATCGTCACCGATATATGGGGCAAACGGTACGACATTTTCTTCTAAAACTTCTCTGATATAGCGGTCTGCAGTCAGACTCCCTCTGTCAATCACTACCAAGTCTGTGCGAGCTCCCAAACAAATGCCCGCCCAAACCATTATTGATCCACCACCGTATGCAACTGTAGTTTCAAAATTTGTCTGAATGTATCGTTCTCCTTTGCGTCTGTATATTCTTTGCCTGCCGTCAATTTGATTTAAGAGAATTCTGCACTCATCACTAAACAATACCTTACTCCATTGGTCCGCGTTCCAAAGTCGATGTTCCTGAGCAAAAGTTAACCTGTTTCTACGATGATTTACCTCGACCCTTGGAGCCTTGGCGGGCACAAATGAACCCAAACCAGCTTCTTCGTACCGTACGCTCACTTACGGTTACACCCCGCACTGCTTCTAACTCATGTCGGGCTTGGACGGCCGTTAAACGGGGTTCCTACGTACACGAAGCCGAATGAAACGATAATCCCTACTCGAAGTGCGTCTTTTTCTGCCTTGTCCTGCTCTTCTCACATAAGTACCTCTGTCTCTCGGTCTCCCTGAACCGTTGGATACTGCGATGGATCGTTGAAACTGGTCGACAAAGATCTCTGGATATCACTCTGTAGGTTTGACCATTTCTTCGCATTTCGAGTGCCCTGGCAATCTCCGTTGGGGCTAAGTCAGGCATAATTCAGTCCTCAACTCCAAAAAGATACGCGATTAAAAAAAACTAACAAAAAACAGTATTTCAATGAAATTTTAAATCAAACTCAGAAGGAAGAAATACTCCAAGTTCGCTCCAGATAAGGTGTATTTGAATAAAATTAAAACAATTGCATAAAATGTGATGTTCAGTTTTTTCTTAATTTGAAAATATTTCTTTTTAAATTAAATGACGAATAAACCAGCCAGCAACCTTATATGATACTGATATCAAACCTTTATTTTATGTTCCGCTAAATATGCCGGTGTGTGTATTAGTTAGCCATGAAAATTTTGAAATAAATAATATTATTACTAGTAACACTTTCATAATTCACAATACGGCAGCAAGATGGTGATATCATACGATTATATTTAAAAATGTTTTTAAATAAAATCATACTATAAATTAAGCTTTTTTAATTCTTTTCCGATGCATTGTGACACCCAATAACGACACAAACCGTCATAATGTTTTTAATAGTCGGAGATGTAATGATGCACTAGCGCTTGACCTTGACAACTGACGGGTCGTTCGAACAAACTGAGCCGATATGGCTCAGAACGATTTACTTCACTTTTCATGCGCGTACCCGGTTTTTAGGCGTTTTAATTTTAAGGTTCGGCCTGAACGGATTCGAGCACATACACGGAAAATTGTCGCGAGCTTCGGTCGTGTTTTTAGGGTTCCTTAATACTTAAGGAACTCTTATAATTTCACTCTGCCCGTCCGTCTGTCTGTTCGCCGCTCTCCTAGCTTCTGTAATAACTTTATGACAATAGATTTTGTAGTAATTCAAATAAAACCTATTGTGCGTTAATAGATACGGAACCCTCCTTAGACACGTCGTGACGTTGCTCTTGGTCAGTTTAGGCTATTATTTTATTTATTAATTGTATTTTGCTGCAACTGTAATCACGCTATCGACGAAACCGAATTATTGTGTCATACATTTTTCCAGTAATATGTTATAGAAATGATTTCTCTTTGTTTTATAGTAATAGTCTTTAGATTTTATGAACCATAGTGGCTCTGAACCGTAATGAACTCTAATATATTTCTTTAGACACGTGCCATTTTTAGGGTTCCAAACCCAAAGGGCAAAAACGGGACCCTATTACTGAGACTTTGCTGTTCGTCCGTCTGTCGCCAGGCTGTATCTTAACCTTCTTATACCGTGATAGCTCGATTGTTGAAATTTTCACAAATGAATGATATAGGTATTTCTATTGCCGTTATAACAACAAATAATAAAAACAAAATAAAATAAAATTTTGAGGCTCACATACAACAAACGTGATTTTTTCCGTTTTGTACGGAACTCATCATGTCGACTGGCACTTAACCGATTTTATTTTACACTTGAATTTTATTACCGTTTAGTCCAATTTTATTGCCGTTCAGTCCATCCGTACAGGTCAGAATTAATGTTGCCAACTTAGTTGTTTTACAATGTTTTACTACTAAATTTTGTATTTTATTCAATTCTTAGTAGGAATTTAGTTGTTAGTAGTGGTATTGTAGAAAATAGCTAGACAGTAATCATAATACCTATGCAAAATGGCCTGCTACTATGTGCTATTATGACACCTTATCATAATAGCACACATAGTAGCACGCATCCGTAAGTCGCATAACACTACCGATTTAATTTCTATATACGTAATATTTCCTACTATATTTTTTTAATTTAACGGTTAAATATTAAAACTGAATATGTATGTAAACACAAAATCCCAAAAAAATCTTTTAGGTATTCCTAATTAGTTAAGTAGCTTTTTTATAAATATCGGTATTCTTTTAGTAGTTTTTGGTAGAAAACGAGTTTAGTAGATTCGCAAAAACTGAGCTGGCAACACTGGAACGAATCGCTTCAGTCCATACGGCCGACCTATGCAATCTCGAAATTGCACACAGACGATACTTGGATCCGTTCAGGCCGAACTGAAGGAAAACCGGAGCGTGTACCCTTTAGCTATAATTCATCATCATCAGCTCGCTCACTGCTTGACAATACGGTAATTTCCTGTATTTTTTTATTACATAAATGAATAGTGCTCTGAAAAATATGGCAGTTTACAAAAGGAATAGTATACTAAAAATCAAAATTTTCATAGATATTGCGGATGGTTTGAACAATTTTGTGAGTCTCGTGAAAACGCCCCATATAAGTCGTACTAGTAAGTGACGTCACACGCTAGTAATGTTGCAACGAAATGTATGGCCTTATGCATAAAATTTCTGATATCTCGTAATTTTGCGCGTTAATGTTGATACATACCATAGTAAATATTTTTGTATTTGATGTAAGTAAACTAATTATGTAGATTATATACACTAATGTTTTTAAAAAAAAAAATCAACTTTATTGTGACTTCGAAATGCATATAATTACAAAACTACACATAAAATTCTAATTCTTTTTAGTTTTATCAAGTTGTAATACCTAATTCTTTCTTAATTTATTTACAAAAACTAAATTTTTACAGTTGCCAAATACCCAATTCAATTACATTTTTATTTTCTTATGTATTGTCTATAATAAATTATATTTATAAAATAAAATATGTTTATGAAGTTACAATAACATATATCAATATATAAATTACACATTCATAGATTATATGTATTACGTAACGTTTGAAAATTGGACATCTGGGTTGTACGAAATGTACGACCGCATTTTAAACGTATATTATGACTTAAACGATATGATTTAATACAAAATATATACATATTTGTAATGTGCTTGCTAAGACCTTTCTTTTGATATCAAATACGTGATGATTATCTCGGTTTAATTTTTTTTAAATCTGAGGTCTCCGCGCCCGCGAGGTACCCGCGACACCTCATTTATTAAAATCGGACCAGTAGTTTAGACGCTACGAGGGAACAAACATACATACATACATAGACTGCCAAAATCATTACCCTATCCTTTGGCTTCGCCGTAGTCGGCTAAAAAATATAAATGAGGCATTATGAATGCCACACCACACTCTTGACCAATTTCCAGCCAGAGCACCCTAAACGTACGTGTGAGAATTTTCATTAAAAAAGGTAATAAGGTAATAAAATAGTACAAGGTTAAGTTATACGTCAATCTGTTCGTCTCCTAATCCTCTTTCGAAAACCGTCGCGTCGGTCTTGCATGCTCAAACCTGCCCAAAACTCAGACAGACCGGGATAAAGTTACCTCCTGTGATGCTTACTAATAGGGTGGACCAATCATCACACTTAGACTGACAGATCTCATAAAAAAAACGTACACAAAAAAGGTCCACATAAAAAAGGTCCGGATTCTGCTTATTTCTAGATGGCGTTAGTAAATAGTCAGAAAATCAATATATTGCACAAATTAGCCAACTAATCAATTAACTCCCTTTTAAACAGGAAATATTATTTTTCGGCATCTTTCCAGTGAGATTTTGAAGTTCAAAGGATGATATTTGATAATTTTCTCTAAATCCTAAAAAATTAACCTCCACAGCTTGTTACTAGACAATTATGGTAGATGGCGTAGTATTTAGGGTACAAACCTGTGATCACTAAATGGCGCGCAAAAGTATCGGATTTATTTTATGAGTACGTCTTATTAATACGTACAATGTATTAGGCCTTTACCTATGAAATTGCCGTTTGTATGAAAAAATTTAAACTAATTTTTTTCATGTATTTTTTATTTGTATTGATCGAAGTAATGCAATTCCATGCAATTAAAAAAATTACCCATGAAATCAATGCATCTTTGCCAACGCAGTGGCAGTTTATTGATGCCCTTCTTAAAGAAATCAGCTGGACGGGAGGCAACAAATTCTTCAAAAGCATTTTGTACTGCCTCTCGAGTATTGAATTTTTTTCCCGCCAAGAAGTTATCCAAATTCTGGAAAAAGTAGTAGTCTGTAGGCGCAAGGTCTGGTGAGTAGGGCGGATGACAGAGAGCTTCCAACCCCAGTTCTTGCAACTTGGAGACCGTCTGCTGTGCAGTATGAGGTCGCGCGTTGTCGTGCAGGAGCAGCGGAGACGAGCGATTGACCAATGCTGGTTGGAGATGTGCTTCTCCATCATTGTGTTCAGTTCTTCACAGTACACATCTGCAGTAATGCTCACCTCGTTTGGTAAAAAGCTGTGATGAATCACACCGGCGCTAGACCACCAAACAGTGACCATCACTTTTCTAGGGGTAAGTTTTCGTTTAGGGCATTGTTTAGGTGCTGAACCAGGATCCAACCAACTTGCTGAGCGCTTGCGGTTATCAAACAGAATCCACTTTTCATCGCAGGTAACAATGCGGTTCAAAATTCCTTCATATGTGTGTCTGTTGAGCAGTGCAAGGCACGTCTCGACGCGTACTTCACGCTGGCGATCATTGAGTTCGTAGGGCACCCATTTGTCAAGCTTTTTTACCTTGCCAATTTGACGCAAATGGACCAATATTGTTTTGACGCTAACGTCGAAAACTGCTGCTAATTCAGCCGTAGATTGTGTATCATCAGCTTCCACAATCGCCTTTAATTCGTCATTGTCGACCAAAGTCTAAGGACGACCGCGAGGTTCATTTTTCAGGTCAAAATTTCCGGAACGGAAGCGAGCAAGCCAATAACAGGTGGTGCGTTGGTTTGTAGTGTTAGCTCCGTAAACGTCGTTGATGTTGCGTGCCGCTTGTGCCGCGTTGCTGCCACGACGGTACTCATATTCCATAATTACTCGAATTTTTAACGTATCCATGATGACGAAAAAGATTGAAATGCGATGAAAATGTAACACTAATCAATAAACAAATGACTACTTTTGGAAAAAGAATTCCATGTTTTCAAATAAAATAATTTGAAATTTGAAATTAGAATTCTTAGCCAAACAAAAATTATTTTGATTTGAAATGGCCAGTACTGCAGAACGGCAATTTCATAGGTAAAGACCTATTATTATAAATATATATATATCTACCACCACTACAATAGTACAAATACCTACCACTTACCACGCATTACCTTTTAGACCGTATATGATATGGCAATGAAAATGTTCGAAATTTCAGTTCTTTGACGGCCGGTTTCGATAACCTATCTACCAATAACTATTAATACAATACCAAATGTGAGTTAAAAACGTCACATTTGGTATAATTTGACGGTTTTTTGCGATACCGAATTGACGTTTTTAACAAATAGTTGTTGATAGATAGGTTGTTGAAACGGGCCGTTAGTCAAGTGCAGTCGCGGACGGATCCGGTGACTTTTTATTTTAAACCTTGTTACCAAGCAGTAAGGTTGAAAAGTGATACACCGTATCTGTCGGCGACCGTACAGCTATATCACGTTGTGGTCGGCATAACAATCCGAAGTGCGCAGTAGCCCACTGTACGGACCGGCCGAGGCAGGCGGCAGTTCGTAGTGTTGCCTTTTTCCGTTTTTAGGGTTCCGTAATACTCAAGGAACACTGATAGTTTCGCTCTTTCTGTCCGTCAGTCTGTCTGACTGTCCGCGCTTCTAGCTTCTGTAATTATAAATATAAATTGATGAAAAGTGGTATAGTTAAGGACTGTGGTGTGTATATATCTCGGTTTTGGCATCATAAAATATTATTAATTTTATATTTTAAGGGTGGCTCTCCAATACATGTGAACTGCTGATGAAAATTTCTTTTTTCATTCCACCTCATCGTGTGGGGTATTAAATAGGTATATTAAAATAAAGGCAAGGTTTCATGCATGGCTTTTTTTAAAGTCGACCATTTTCGAGTAATCCGTCTCTAAAGTTACTAAACTACTAAACTATAAGTTATAAGTTTCTATGGCGATAGAGATGCTAAAAAATCTTTAGGAAAATTATTTTGAGCTAAATCGGACAATAACTTTTGAAGTAATAAAAAAATATTATTATTATTTATTGCGCGTTGAGAGTTACGGAATTCTCCTTAGACATGTCCTGGCATGCTCTTGGTTAGGTTATTAATAGTTTATTAAATAACTTGCTTTTTATAAATTTACAATAAAGGTATTATAATTTAGACATATAGGTACCTTTTAAATACACATTCATTCATTTTTTGTTACCTACAATTTTCTTTTGTTTTAGAAATGAACCCAAAAGGTTATAAAGTTTTATATCCCATGTTCAAAAATTGAATTGAAAGATTGTTAATATAAAGGCCAAAAGAGTGTTAGCAACATCTTCTTCTAATGTTTACCTATGTTTAAAAGTTTTAAACATAAGTATTTAGGTATAAAGATAGAGGTGTTTTAAATTATTAAAACGCGGTTAATAAACACTGGTCATTTCACAAGCAAAAAAATATAATTTCAAATAATTTTACACTATATTCAAATATGCTTTAATTAAACACTAATATTAATTATAGCATATTTTAATAAAGTTCCATAATATTGGGTATCTATTTTTTATGTAAGTACGGCATGTGTACGGCAACATTAATTCGTCGCACGCAGAGTAATTACAAATTTAAAAAAAATATAGGAATCGCACGCTAGTCGACTAGGTATACCTATAAAGGCAGCTTTAAAACTGTGGCGGACCAATTAGCGCCACAATCCTGAATACCGAAGTTTTCTATGATCGGCACTATATATACGACATCTGAAATTCATACAAGTGGGCTTCGGCCTGACCGAGCATAGCACCTCGCTCGGTCGGAGATCTCCCTTTGGGGCATCCACTCTTCCCACAAAACCATAAGTTGTTTAGCGCCACCTATTGAAGTTTTTATTTAATATTAGATAACCTAGTACGTGCTTTCAATATCATCCTACAGATGGAGCTTTTATTTTAAAATAAATGGCTAATTTTGAAGATTTGATACAGTCAGCGTCATCTTTCAATAATTTCAATTTTTTTAATTCTCACGTTGAACGTGAGAATTAAAAAATATGTACGTTTTAAAGTATGGACATTGTCACTCTATAGTATAATTATTCCTCCATGTTAATAGGTAAATAATGAGTAATTTGCACTTAACGAAACGTGATTTTAATAGATTTGTATGTATTCTTTCCGAATTTAAAATTTGCTACCTCATATTGCTACCACTCGATCCGTCATCTTGAAAAAATGGCGATGTCTTTCAATATTTTGTCTATATCTCTTTACAGACATACATTATGATAAAAATATCAATATGTACAAGTATGAACTATATACTGTATTGATGTTATTTAGACAAAGTCTTTGCTTCCTCTTTAAATCACTTGTTTCTGTGTGTGTGAGGTCAATGACATTAACAGCGCCGTAAAGAACGTAAAATAATCTTGTTTAGTATATTATTTAGCCTATACGTTTTGACATAAGCAGTAGAGCCGAAAATTCATCGAAATCGGTCCGTAGTTTGGGAGCCTATTCAATACTATCAAACAAACAAACACATACTCTTTTTAATATTATATAAGTGGAATCATAGATAATGGCTCGTGTAGGGTAATCGCATAAGTGCAATCAGTCAGCACCAAGGTTGTTCGTCGTTCATGGAAATCTTAAGTCATTAACCAAATGGACTACAAGGAGCGAAGTCCTCGGGCAAGGTATTGTCAATTGTAAATTTACTTACCAGGTATTAGTGTTTGTAAGCCGGCTTGCTATTATAGCAAATAGCAATTATAAAGCCTTATTTATGGCGCGTTCATGCGTATGAAGGGATTAAGATTATTAATTAAATAAATAAATGAGTATCAAGATAATTAATTATGTAGGTATACAGCTATTTTTTGGTTCATCTCTTCATATTTTAAAATTCATTTTAAGGATCGTTTCTTTATTCTTCCACTGAAAACCGACTTGGAATGTAAAAATGCACAAAAAAGTATGAAATAAATTTTATTTTTTTAAATAATATAAAATTATTTATATTTAAATAATAAAATAATAATAATTGCCCTTTTAAATTGAGGTAAAATTGAAACTATTTCTCTACTTAATGTTCATTATTTAGAAGTCGGTACCAGCCCAAAAAATATCCTGATAAAACAATATTTTATAGAACTCACGTTTAAGTAGGCTGGTACCGACTTCAAAATTATGAAGATTGTGTAGATGAGATGATGATGATGATTACTGTAAGTTACATAATGGCATATGCTTGTAGTTTTTTAAACAATGCCGAAGTTTCCAAACGTGCGTCTTCGAAAACTGATCTGTTCATCTGGAGATCTGTTCAGTTCTTTTTGATCCAGGGTATATAACTCTTGGCACAAAATTTTACTTTTTGGTAGCATATGCTTGATTTACTTCACAAAAGTGAATTCCCTATAGATGTCGCTATAAACTTTTAGGAGTTGCCTCGATTCCTCATATACATGAGGAAGGCCATCATCAGGTCTCCTCCTTGGAGACTAAAGGACCAATTTCGAATTATACCCTTTACAAAAACAAAATAATTTTGCAAATAGGTCCACAAACGGCCGAGTAATAAAAATAAAGTAATAAAAAGTAAAGCTAGTTCAAAGATATCCTTGTCGGTGTAAAATACTATGAAGTGACATTATATCATCATAATGTGATGATGTATGGTGTGATGATGGTGGTGGTGATGATGATTACTGTAATTGACATAGTGTACAAGTATATGCTTGCAGTTCTTTGAACAGCGCCGAAATCTCCAAACATCTATTCAAAGGAGTCAGAGGTTCTGTTCATACTTACTAGTACTTTTGGATCCAGGTTATACCTACCTTGGTGCAAAATCTCATTTTCTGAACTAACCAAAGCGTATGCTAATATGCTTTGGTTACTTCAGAAAAAGTAGAAATCCCTATATAATGTGTCCATATTTTCGAGGAGTTCCCTCGATTTCTCATGGGTCCCATCACTAGGTCACCAGTATTCACTTTGGTGACAACGGGACCAACTTTGGATAATACCCTTTATATCAAAAAATCGGTTGTCTGTAAAGTCGGTTTACTGGCGATAGTTAAACGAGACAACGTCATAAGAAAATACTGATGGATCGCTCACTCAAGTAGGAGAGAGACAGATTCCGCGCTCTCGCTTGCACTTCAAGCCTTAAATGGAACGCCTCAGAGCGAGGTAACGCCGCATGAGTCATGTTTTTTCGTGCGTGCAGCCGGCTCCATCGAATTATAAGACGTTATCACGACAAAAATAATTTTGAAAATCGCTACAAAGACGGCGGAATTATCGTTGAACATACAAAATAAATACATACATATACAATATACAGTCGAACGTATAACCGCCTCCTATTTTTTAAAGTCGGTTACAAATAGTATACGAAAAACGTTAATGATGTGTGATCCAATTACGTACTTAAAATTTTGGCGAAGTACAGAATTGCTTTACAATATTTTTCAGAATTTAGATCGTCCGAAACATTATCTCTCACACTAACCGGATTTTAGTGCGTCTTCCATAAAGTTTTATAACCGCGAGCGCTGTCAACAATATTTTAAAAAATATGCTGAATCCTGGGTTACTGACAGCAGTCATTAATTCTTACTCATTCGCATTTTATATGGCACTAATAAAAGTGTGCAATATGCATTTCCTCGCATAAAATTTAAGTATAGGATCCCTGGGTAAGTACAAGTAACGGTCGTGTTATTTAAGTGTACTTCGGACTGGCAAGTAGGTAGATTCTGATTAACACAGAGACTAAATGTTGCGAAAATGTTAAGAACTTGCATATTTTGTATAGGAGTCTATCATTGTAGCAACAAAATCGGATTCAAACAATAAGCTAGACGACTGATATTTTTATTGCGTAGGTGAATAATAATCATGCTAAAAACTCTCTAGGAACAGTATTTGGAGCGAAATCGGACAATAACTTTTGAAGTAATTCAAAGAAAATCTATTGCGCGTTGATAGTTACGGAACCCTCCTTGACATGCTCTTGGTTAGGTTATTTTTGTATTTTTTATATGTATGAAATTACTAAACCACATAAAACTATTATATTTTTTACGTTTATCAAGTAGGAATACCTCAAATAATTTCTAAGTTGATAAATTAAACTAAATAAAATGTGTAATCGTCTCCCCTATTGTAGAGTAGGAACTAAATTAATAATTCGACATTACATACAGGTTATTAAAACTACATAGTTTTAATAACAATTTAATAATAATAAGTTATATAATAATAATAAGTTATATAATAATAATAAGTTATATAATAATAATAAGTAATATTGAACACCTAAAAGGCATTTATTTTGCATGGAATGTTGCATCCATAAAAGTGCAACATATCAAGGAGACGACTCAGTTTTCCATTTCAAAATTCGATCTTGTTTATTTGCATACTGCACTGTAAATGGTATAAAAAGGAAATAAGTTCACAAGAGGCACTTCAAATGTTTTTCCGCAATAGAACAGAGAAATGCGCGGCATTATTATTAATGTTGCTTGCTTGATTCAATTAGAACGTTTGTTCTTTCGCCTTGGAAGAATGCTAATATCTATTTTGATAAGAAGACTAAATGTTTAATTAAGAAATTAATTTTTCAACATCTATCTAACAAAGAACCCTATTTTGAAAGGGTACAAAAGTGAAATAGTTATTTGAAATTTCTGAATAACTGTTATATATAACTCAGGTCGCCCTGTAGTCGAAATTCGCTCATAATGATTCATATAATTTTCAAGTTTATAATTATATTTTGTTACAGTTTTTTAACACTCTTATATTAGCTTCAACTGTATGTTTGTAACGAACTCCTTTGGACTCGATTTTGACCTACTTAAGACGGACAGATATAATTCAAACTTTGTACACTTATCAAGAATCGGTAACAATACAATAATTTCATAAGTTTATCTCATTATCCTAATTAGCAACGACAGGATAAAATAATTACCACAAAAATTGATTAGGTACATTGCAATATTTGCGATTACTGAATTGTCATATTTTGTCTACTGTCGACATTTAACGTCACATCACGACAGTTTTTTTTTAAATAAGGTATAATTTAATCATTATACCAATACCAGTATCTAGTTTAATAAAGGTCTAGTGGTTAAGTTAGAGAGCTGGGCTCGCGTGTAAATCGGTGGAATGATGATTCTTTACGTAAGTAATATTATATATTCTTTGACCTCGCGGCGTACTGCTGTCAAATGCGCTTTGCGGTTATGCGCTGCGTATCGAACAGTCACTGGTTTCTTCAAGTATCGTAACGTCGAATCGCGTGGCGCCGCGTTGCGGTGTCAACTGATCCTAACACGTAAAAAAAAATTCATCAATTATTCTTGTAGGAAATGTAATTCTGTACAAAAAAGTACTGAGATAGTTTTTTCGTAATCCTAACCGGTAAAAGTTATTGAGCTTTAAATACTCACAACAAAATAAAATTTGAAGAAAGATAGTTTCAAAGTAACTTTTTGAAGGAATTGACAATTTTACTAGATAATTTATTTAATTTTTATGGACAAGAGGAGGTTCTCCAAAACACAGGAGGAGGTTCTCAATTCGTGTGCATGTTTTTTGTGTATGTTACGCGAATACTCCGCCGTTTGTGGACCGCCGTTTTATTTTAAAGCTCAAGTTGGTCCCATTGTCTCAAATGTGGTCAAATGGTATACCTGGTGATGGGATCCATGAGGAATCGAGAGAAGTCCTCAAAATGTATAGGAACACCTATTGACTTTTTTTTTAAATAACTTAAGCATATGCTACCAAAAAGTGAAATGTTGTGCCAAGGTATACCCTGGATCAAAAAGCATGAACGGTACTCCTCAGTCTTCGAAGGTACACGTTTGGAAATTACATAATTTCATTTCATTTTCAACTAATCATCATCACCACCACCATCATCACACCATACATATCATGTTAATATAGGTATCTCTCATTGTCTTTTACACCGGTATCGATTTCTTTGAACATTCACAGCTACCAAAAAGTGAAATGTTGTACCAAGGTATTCCCTGGATCTAAAAGGACTGAACTGAACAGATATTGTTTGTGTTCTTCATCTTTGATCCGAAATTGCTTATATTTATCAATTAAAGCAACCCCACGCTCTGTCACATCGTTGACTAAGGTGTCGAGTTTGTGAAGTTAGGCTTGTAGAGTTAAGACGTGTAGAGTCGAAAGCTGGGTTTTACATGAGATCTGATAACTTTTTAACAGTGCGATCTTAGCATCACATTACATGAAAATGTAAAGTGGGATATAAATTACATAATCAAATACTTTGTAACAGGAAATGTGATACAACATGGATTCTAAAATCATATGTATGTCTGATTAAATTTTCTCTTATTGCGAGTATTTAAAGCTCAATAACTTTTTACCCGTTAGGATTACGAAAAAATTACTTTAGTACATTTTTGTAGAGAATTGAATTTCCTACTGAAGAATAATTGATGAAAAATTCAGATTTTGTTTTCTTAGATTTACCGGATGAAAACATAAAAAACCTTTTTTTACGTGTTATTTAAATGGGAAAATAGAAATGAATTGAACTTAATGAAGAATTGAGATATCAAGCTGCGCTTTGGAGGGATTTTTTTTTATACCTAAGAGAAGCTAAGCAATAGCACTCGAAAAAAAAAATGTTTTTTTGGACCACTCTAATGATTATATTATATAGTTTTAGCTTCATATTAAATTATTAAATTTATATATATATATATATATATATATATATATATATATATATATGGACGCTTCACACCGCGTCAATCTGGCCCCGTGCTATGTATCCGAAGAACTTGTGTTACAGGTACATTACATAAATGTCTCAAACTTGCTTCACTACAAGGTTGGACGCTCGACCTACAAAATACTAACTCTATAGAGGCATACAAAAGAGATTTTAAAAGTTCAGTAAAATACTAAAATTATTTGATTGTATTTTCTCTAGCTAGAGGCTTAAATAAATTACGATAAAAATCCACTAGCCAAAGCTTGAGATTTCTTACGAGAGAGACTTCTCGTCGTGAGACTGTTTGTGTTATGTCTCCAATCCAAGTAAATTATATTTTTACTTTTTAGTGAGTCCGATTACTCAGATAAAACATAATTTTACTGACGATTAATTTTGTGTTTTTCTTTTCATCCCTTTGTGTGGATTTAGTGGCAGCCCCAAAGAGAGATCTCCAACCGAGCGGTTGGTATGCTCGGTCAGGCCGAAGCCCACTGGTGTTGTTTTTACCTGACTACGGCAAGGCTAAATAAATGTTTTATTTATTTGGCTGAGGTAAAGTTTAGTTGGTAAATGGGTAATGATTTTGGCAGTCTATAAATGTATGTATGTTTGTTCCATCGTAGAGCCTAAACTACTGATCCGATTGTAATGTATGAGATGTCAATAGGTCCGTAATAAAGGCCCAGGTAACATAGGCTATAGTTTGCGTAGTCTGATTAGTTTTTAACTGTTGACTGTTAGATGTATAATGTATATAGCTCAGAACTGTGAACACTTCGATAGCGCGATTCAGGATTGTGGGGCTAATTGGTCTGCTAATCAATTAAATCAATTTTATTTTAATTGGATTCGCCCTTTAAGCATGAAATGCCTTTCTGCAGGTAAAGGAAGGTCGCTCAAGATGCGCTTTCGCCGTATAGTCTAGTCTTGATTTGTCGTTGGAAGTGATTAAATTACAAACGGAAAGGTATCCTCATGCTTTGACAGCGTGATTATTTATATATTAGCCACTTTGATCTCAAATATTCCAATTTCAAATTTATACCGCTATTTACTCATGCATTTGTGCTTCGAAAACCATAATTCATTTGTTTTTTTTTTGTCTTTTTTCTTTGCGTCACAAAGTGGATAACTTGAAATATCGTATTATTTTCGAGTACGAGTTCCCCCGTGGCACCAGTACTGCAAAAACGGCTCGAAGGATTAATGACGTGTATGGCGGCGGTGTCGCAAAAGAAAGCACTGTGCGTTTTTGGTTCCAACGTTTTCGTTCTGGAAATTTGGACCTGCAGAACAAGCCCCGTGGACGGCCGGAGACCAAAGTTGATAATGAAGAATAACAGGCTATTGTGGAAGCGGATCCATCGCAAACCACGTCCGAGTTAGCTGCGTTACATTACTCAACCGGCACAATAATAAAGGGATTTTAAATCGAATCATTACTTGTGATGAAAAGTGGATCCTGTACGATAATCGGAAACGCTCATCGCAATGGCTGAACCCTGGCGAACCAGCCAAAGCCTGCCCCAAGCGAAAATTGACTCAAAAAAAGTTACTTGTGAGCGTTTGATGGACTAGTGCCGGTGTCGTTTACTACAGCTTTCTTAAATCTGGCCAGACGATTACGGCGGATGTCTATTGCCAGCAACTGCAATTCATGATGGAAGAGCTAGCTGTTAAACAACCGAGGTTGGTCATTCGCTCTAGGTCACTGCTGCTTCAGGACAACGCTAGACCACACACTGCACAACAGACGGCTACCAAATTAGAGGAGCTTCAATTGGAATGTCTAAGACATCCACCGTACTACCCAAAACTTGCTTCAACAGATTACCATTTTTTTCGTAATTTGGATAACTTTTTGCTAGGGAAAAAATTCAACTCCGATGGGGCAATCCAAAGCGCCTTCAAATATTTTATTGATTCCTGTCTGAATGGTTTTTTTTAATAAAGGAATCAATGAACTGCCTATGAGATGGAAAAAAGTGCATAGATAGCAATGGTATATACTTTGATTAAATATATCATATTTAAAATAGTCGACTTTATGTTCCTCCTTTACAAAACGCCAAATTTCATATGTAATGACTTAATATTAACGAAGTCAACGAGAGGGGACACTCGCTAAACAAGGCCAACTGCGTTTGTGTTCAAGATCAAAGCAAGTATTAAGTCCGTTTCAGATTAAAGGATACGAAAAAATTCTAAGCAATTGTATTGGTTTCATTATAACATATTAACTAAGCATTGTAATCCATCATTTTAATATTGAACTCTCTTAGAAATTCTGTTTTTGTCACACCATTTCGATATTATAATCTTACTACTATTATAAATGTGAAAGCTTGTGAGGATTAATGAATGATGGATGTTTGTGATTCTTTCACGCAAAAACTACTGAACGGATTTTGATGGCATTTGTTATGGTTAATGTTAGTAAGTAGTTTAGGCTCTGGATTAACACAGGCTGATTTTTATCCCGAAATTATAGTGTTAAACGAGCTAATATTTTATACTAGCTGTTTCCCGCGGCTCCGCCCGTGTAAATATACTATCGGGTATCCCGCGGAAATACTGTACTTTTCCGGGATAAAAAGTAGCCTATGTTTTAATCCAGATCCTACACTACTACCATACCAAATTTGTAATAGAATCTTTATATATATATTATTAAAATGTGCATGAAAGAAAGATATAAATTAAAAAAAAAAAAACGTTTATTATTCCTCATCTATATAATATGTATAAATTTAGGTAAAAAAACAGAAGAATTGTGCGTTGCGCACATAAATTTGTTCACCACCCTACACTAAGAGTTCTTGTGTTGTAGGGGTTGACTGTTCGTAGTGTTCATACTAGTAGTGACAGTACATACATCGACAAACACCAATAAAATTTACTTTTTATAATAATTCAAAAAACATTTTTTTATTAAAGAAAATAACAACAATAGACTTTCATTGTTGAATGACCAAACTTGCTTGACTACGTCACCGCTCATTAACCTGTTTGGTGGGGGTACTAGTAGCCAGTAAGGTATATAAGGTGGTGGTTTGGCTGGCGGCATTTATCGCGATAACTCGCACGCCGCTAGTTTCTGCTACCGCGCGCGAGCAACCTCACTCATCAGCGAGTGAGGAAGGGGTCGGACCCCTTAGCAGGAGAGACCCGCGTCTCCCCTGTCATAATAATAGCTCTTAATCCGTAGCTGTCCCCAATATCCGGTTTGAACATCACCCGGGTGATGTTAGGGAGGGTCAAACCCTCCCATCGTCTACTACCAAACAAACTAGCCACCAGGCTAGTTATAGTCCGACTTAGCTACAGCGGTCTTAACCCGACCCTTAGCATAGACCCGTTCGAAAAAAAAAAAATGGCGGCATTACTATGGATGGCTGGATCGTCCTGACTCCCGTAGTGCCCGCTCGTGTTTCGGTGTTCACGCTACGTGCTGATCCCGCTTTTAAAGTGCAGTGCCTTATAGACCCCAATAGCGATCATCAATTCGCAATTTATTCATTAGAATAATGTGTGGATTGTCGCCTTGCTGGGGTGTTGCCCTGCCTTTGGCCTCCCGTTGGAATTTAATCCAACGTTAGGTCACAGGGAGTCAGCCCCCCTGAGTGTATGTGCTGTCTCGTGTAGGTACGTGCACTTAGGCCCGTATTAATAGAGCGTTCTTATATTTAAGACAATTCTCAAGAAAGTACTTAAGATGTTGTTCTAATTAATAGATCGTACTAAGTTACACCTGTAGGTACGGCGTATCAAGTGAGTTCGAACGTATTAATAAACGAGACTCGTTACTCAAGTACGCGTCATTGCTGTCAAACTGTTACTTGAGACGCGGTTTCGTGAGTACAGTCAAACCTTGACTTGAGTACGGCTTGGGATACAGTACAGTATTATTGGTTGTATCACAATTATGTAAATTAAAATCTAAATACTTACGATTAAACAAACTCAGAATCTACACTACATACTCAACACAAAATAAAGTTATTAAATAAAGACGCTTGTACTTGATACTTCTTCTTATGGCAATCGCGGTTGCAAAGGTTTTGCACCATTCAGACAATGTCGAGTATTTATAAAAATATTTTCGATTTTATTTATTTACTTACATTAAACGAATAACCTATTTGATTTATATGAATAGCACTCAATACCAAAGATGAAAAATAAAACAAAAGACTTGATTTGACAGTGGACAGCAAAACTTTTTTTTCGCTATCCAAAAACAATTCTCATTATATGATCCTCTCCCTCCTACAATTCCTCGCCGTGTCGACCTTAAATCTTGTTTTGTAAAATTGTGTTTTGTAAATACTCCTTTTATTGAAACTTTAAGTAAGTACATAATATAACAAGATAAAACTCCGGTACTAACCTTAAATGTTTTTGTTTGTTCTAGGTTTTAGATTATTCAACAGACTTCATCTAGTACACCGTGTAAAAACAAGAGGTTCTTAATTTTATTCATAAAACCCACGCATAATGCAGAGTTTTCGTCAGCACACACATTGGCGAACCACTAAGGAGCCTTTTTAAAGAAGAACTTTTTTTAATGTCAATGATCCGCAGTCCGTTTTACGTAGATAAATAGTAAAATCCGTTCTTTGTAGAAGTGTAAACGAAACGTATATCGTACGTCCGTACGTAAATCGTATAATTTGTTCTTTGTCGTGTAGATTATTATCGCTTAAAAGTTGAGAAAGTTATCTCAATAACGTTATCAACTGATACGGTCTTGAGATTATACTATGAATTAAAGACCATCTTGAGAAGCTAACCGTTACTTGAGACCGTCTCAACCAAGAAAGGTCTTGAGAACTAGTTTGAAAACGGTTTATTAATACGGGCCTAAGTTTACCGTTAATCCCATGTTCGTGTGAGTACTCTTTTTGTTTTTATACTACACTTGTTACTCTTTAACAGTGAGTGTGTCTGTTCTTGTGACATGTGAGTGTTTGTGATTTCCTGTTATATTAAGACCATGGTAGCCCGCGTCCTGTGGCTATATAGCCACGAACGCCGAAACCGATCGCGCGCAGATTCTGAGACGTCGTATAGCCCGGCCTCCACGAGATCCAGCTCACGCTCGTCCCCAGACCACGCGCCCCACCGCATGATCACCGAACCTAGCTTGAGCGAAGTGGATTCTGGCGGGGTGGTACTGACACCTCCCCGCCCCAATGCCCCCCGACGGTGGCCCGCGGCGAGTCCGGGCTCTCGCCTCGATCAGCCGTACAGGGTACAGCCAATCCAAAGCGCAAATTGCGCTTCAGTGCGAAGGCAAGCGACCAACGCACACCTAGGACATCATAACGTCCTTCAAGTGGACACATTCCGCTCCACCGCGGGCTCAGCCCGCTCCTTGCCATCCTCTCCGCCGCGACACCACCGCACAGCGCCGGCTCCACAGCCGTGCAACCTACACCAGCCCAATGCGGGCACACCGCGCTGGCCTGATGTCACGCCGGCCCCTCTGCCGGGCGACACCCGCAGAGCCGCACCTACCGCGGTACCAAAATACCGCCCTCTATCGTTTCCGCCTCCCCTCATCTACCTGCCTCCCTCTACGGCTCCGTATGCAACGGCTAAACGTAGAGCTGCAGCAGCCCACGCACCACCACCGGCGAAGCCCACCGACCACCAGATGACGAACGCCGAGGTGAGTGCCTCTACCCCACCATTAGCCAACACTATCGTTGTCACTCGGTGCCAACGAGATCATCACCGTCGCCGCCCCCCTGCATCCCGCTACCCGCCCCTGGTCGCTGAGAATATCAAAGACTGGGTGCGTCATTTCCGTCGTCTACGTGACATCTTGAGGTACACACCAAATGCCAAATCAAAAGGCCCCGGAATTATCTTTACGCCCCAAAACGAAGAAGAATACCGGGCCGTTAAGAGTTACCTGACCGACCTGGAGAAGGAGGCTCCGCACACCCTGCTCCCTATCCCCCCTCCACCATCCCAAAACTAGGCACAAAGAGAGGCCCCCCGATCAATGGCAGAGCTCGTGAAGTACCTTGATGAAGGAGATCTACGACGCGCATGCCGGACTTGGGGCAAACGCGCACAACGCGCAAAGCAGCGCATGCGGGAGTGGACCCATACACGCTTCCTAGTCCCCGGACCAGGACCCCGCACACGCCAGCGTCGACCGCAGATTTTGGCCGTCCGCGGCCCTCGCCACCATCACCCCCAGTTCGATCGCCTCGGGTTTCCCCTGCGTTCTGCTGCGGGAGGTCTTCCCTAAAAACACCGTATTTGCGCCCAGTACTCGTACTAGGCGCGTTTTTCTTTCATGGTTCTCTATGTAGAGGGCCTTTTCAAGGGCCCGGTGCGATGACGAAGTAGGCGGCATTACTAACCAACTTTATTCGCAGGTCCACTTCCTGAGGATGCTCCGGGTTCGGGGCGAAACGCGCGACGAGCTTTGCAACCTGCATGGTGGTGTTGGGCCTTGCACGATCTTGCTGACATTGTTGCTTGCATGGTGGTGGTGTTTGCACAATCTTGTTTCTGAGTGTACGCATAAGCAGTGCGGGAGGAGGGAATTGCTTTACGCATGCTTATCTGTGCACTCACACATTTGCTTGCAGGTTGTGAGTATTTTATCGCGGGATATTGCTAGATATAATATTAATTAAATTGTATATTAAATTTAGTATAAAAGAGAAGGATTAACAAACATCCATCCATCCATCCATCTTCACAAACTTTCACATTTATAATATTAGTAGGATAAAATCGGAATATCGGTAACGGCTGCAGGTATTTGAGGGAGAAGAGTCGATCTAACTAGGTCTTATCGCTGGTAAACTAATACCCGTTTTCACCAACTGATTCCTAAACAACTCTTATGTAATTATGTAAGTGACCCTTTGGATAGGTGGTCTCCTAAAATCGGCACACTTAGCTATGGAACTCCTAGTTAAGTGGCGGTATTTTTTTTTCTAATTTGCGCTCATACTATTGATATTTTATCGATAAATGTAACATTGCAAATTCTAGTATAAATAATTTACAGATAAATAATATAACATAAATAAATCCAAGTTAGTGTACTTTTGTATGCTTTGATAAATTATTCAGCAATTTTAATAACTAAATTAGTAAGACGATGACGTACAGCATGTTTAAAAATGTACTGTGCTGTAAATTAAAAAGTAATAATGTTGCTACTTGTGACACACCTATTTGTATGAAATTGTATCAGAGACGTCCAAGTAGGTAATGGTACATGTAAATACATATTAAAAGAACAATCACTGATTTTGATTTCGATATGATATTCAAGTACCTATCATTAGAAAATTATGAATTCCATTGGTAAAGGAGTATGTAGGTAAGTACGAGAAAAGTACCTAAATGTAAAATGTAATTGAATAATACACATACCTGTCTTTATACTCAAGAAGATGTTCAATTTTTTCTAATAAAAATATTACCCTCTGTTTTATTAACCTATATCGGATGAAGAAGTCGATATCATATTTATCAAAATGTTCAGTGGAACATTTTGATGATTTTGAAGAGTGCTTTGGCGATATAAACGGGGTCTTTTTGGTAACAAGTTGTTCGCGCCAACACTAGCGCGACGTTTAGAATAAACACAAAGGACATCACTACGTGATGTATGGCCGACCGAAAGGGGCGCTGTCAGAGAGTGACAAACACTTGCATTTAGATCCCCTTCCGAGGCGGATGCATTTTCAGCTCATCCCGAAACCTAGTGAACGCGAACGCGTGTGCGCATATTTATTTGTGCTCGTTAATATAATACCAAATTCGCCGGCGAACCGCGATAAATCTATCGATAATCCGCTCAACAGCTGTGTAGTGTAGTGAGAAGAAACCTCCGCCCAGATACAGAACCACCAGCTCAACAATAAGGTCAGTCCCAGATTTCTCCAGCCCTCACATTAACCTATATACCTACTTCCCTCAGCTCAAAGTCGTATGTGTAAGTTCCTAGCTTACACATTTCTTGGTCCATCGAGCCTTCGTGAAGCCCTTCCCTATTACCGGCGTTGGGCCTCATTAGAACCAGCACCTACAGTTCCACTCCGCCCAATTCTGCACATAAAATCAGCTCGATTATTTATATTTTGTCCAATTAATTCTGGCCAGGCCGCCCCGCCATTTTAAAACCAAGTTACAGTCCATTCCCATTATCAATTCGGCACATTTAACATTAAACCCCTATTATGTACATTGATATTAACCTATATGTTAATTATTTAAATTATTTTGTGCATATTTCGGCCCATAAATTCATAGGAAAAACCCAAAAAAAAAAAAAAAAAAAAAAAAAAATAGTGGGTAGGTTGTCGGCTTATTGTCGAACAAAGAACTCGAACATTCCAGAACTTCCCTAACGTACCTAATACATAATTTGTGCCAATAATATCTCATATAATTTTCTCAGCTCTTAATTACATACAAAATATTTTAATGTTTGATTCGCATATAAAATAAGTAATAACTAGTGCGTATTGTGAATTACGTTCGGCTCATAACAGAATTGTAAATCGTCGTTGCATTACTAAGTTTGAATTATTTTATCTATATATAACGTTTATATCTTCATATTCTCAAATTTTAAAACACAATATTAATTAACTTAGCATTATTTTAATAGTTACGGGTTGCATAACATCTCAAGTGCCCATACTAACATCGTCGGCTCGCTTCGATACAGAAAACTTGATTTGTGTGCATTCTGTAGGTAATAGGTACCTACACGGCGCCCGTGCGAACAACAGCTGTTACATTCATTCTCAATTAGGTATTCTTCATAGAATAAATATTGACCTTCACATTGAATTCATATCTTATCTACGTTCTGTGTCTATACAAAAATACTATTAGGTATTACGTTACAGCTGTTTTAAATAAGAATTCTTATCGACGTTCTGTGTTTATACAAATATATTATAGGTGTTACGTTACAGCTGTTTTGAATAAGTCGGCACACTATTGAGATTAAACCTGCTCATACCTACTTACATTGTTTTCATTACGTTATTTTGTTTCTAACGCGCCCGCTAAGATTTTTTTATATTCAAACTTCAGGACATTAATATAATATTACAGACGACTTCTAACGCATTAATCTCCGCTCATCAAACATACACTAATACTATATTAGCATCAGGCTAATATAGTATTACTATATTTTCTGCGTTTTAATTAATTGCGCGCGTATTTTCCGTTCATTACTTTTAAATATTTAACTTAGTTACACGCATATATTTTTAAACATGCCTACAAAATCGCAAGCGGCCATATTTAGGCAAACTATAAAATCTATTAGTTGGCTCAGAGAGATCGCATTGGCATTACACAAAGGTGACTCAAAGTCTAACAAAACGGAGTTTAATGCGCGTTTTAAAGACCTACAAACTTGAAACAAAAATTAGAAAATTTATACTGCGAAATTTTAGACGACGGCAGTGTTACAGAAGAAATTGAAAAGTTTTATACAGCCGGTTACGAGAACGCGCTATCCGAATATTATGATATTTTAACTGCAGCGGAAAATATAAGTTCCACTTCAGAGTCAAGTCAGCTCACTTCTGCCGTTCTGCCCAAAATTGAACTGCCAAAATTCAGCTCACGCGTTGAGCACTGGCCATCGTTTATTACGATTTTTAGGAGTCTTACAGACGACATGACGTCACTTACAGATGCAGTTAAGCTGCACTATCTTTTGTCTTGCCTATCGGGGGAGGCGCTCAGCATGATTGCGCATTTAAAAATCACAAATGATAATTACAGCGTCGCGCTCGATATACTCACACGTAGGTATGAAAACCGCCGTGTTCTGATAGTTGGGTTTGTTGATATAATACTCGGCCTACCTAATATTCATATTCGATCAAGCATACGCGCGACGTTTTTAACTCCGCTCATTTCCGCACAAAGCGCATTAAATAATCTGCGTTTACCTATGGATAGTAATTACGTATTTGTGTCTATTGTAGTTAGAAAATTACGAGGCGAGCTCCGCACCCTGTTCGAAAGAAGATACGGCATCTCGGACACTCTGCCCACCTTAGGTGATTTGATTTCTTTTTTAGAGGAGCACGCGCGCTGTATCGAAACCGAATATTCTAATGCAACGCGCGGTGTTACCTACTCACCACAAACTGGGCCCTCTCGTCAACACACACCCCCGCAAACTCTCCGCGCAGTCCACGCTTTAGACCAATTAGTCCCGCGTATCCTCGTAATACTCAGCGCTCGCCATCGGCTCACACTTTAAGTAGCTATCACGTCAGCCCAGTTCCTCATTACCCTCAACGCTACTGGCCCCCCTCCCCCCGAACAGAGCGGCGCGAGTACTCAGCCCGGAATACAGATAAACACAAGCGATTCTACTGCCCCTATTGTAGGAATACAGAACACAAACTTATCGCGTGTCCGAAATATAATCATCAGCCCACTCAAGGTCGTTGGGATTTCATAGAAGCCAACGACAGATGTCGTAAATGTCTAGGTCCGCATTTTGAAAATGAATGTCGTTCGACAAACTCATGCAAAGAGTGTGGAGTGCAAATCACCACACCTCGCTTCATCGTCACGGAACTCCAAATTCTCCAGTGTCGTCAGCGCATTTGCTTCCTCCTCATTTACGTGCACAGCCCCGCCGGCGTGCTCAAGACAAGCCACATACCTACACGGCCTACACACAACATACGCGTGCACATCAATGGCTAAAGGTTGGGTCACAATAACATTTAGGCCCACACACCGTGACACGCCATCTATTACTACTACCGCTCATATTCTCAAAGACGTTACAGGTTATTTACCTTTGCAAAAAATACCAGATGTTGTACAAGACTCAGCTCATCAGCTCATTCCATTGGCGGATCAAGCTTATCATACTCCTGCGCCCATTGATCTCATTTTAGGCTCAGACGTTTTGGGTCACGTTTTGGATGGTACTAAGATTGCTTTGGGCCCGGGGAAGCCCATAGCCTTCGGCACGATTTTTGATTTTGCACTCATAGGACTCGTTGAACACTCATGCGATTCACCTGTAGCTCAAGTTAACTCTACTCATATTACTCATACTCATTATACTCAGTCGGCTCACTCTACACATTCTGCTCATTCTACTCATGATATTTGCAAAAGCCTGGAAAGATTCTGGGAGTCGGAAGAACCCCAGCCTCGTTCTGCTCATTCAAACCCGCTACACGAGCAATGTGAACACATATTCAGCTCAACCACCATTCGTGACGATTCAGGCCGTTACATGGTGACTCTTCCCTTCTTATCAGATGCACCCGTATTAGGTAGTACTCATGCTATTGCTCTACGTAGATTTCTCAATCTAGAAAAACGGTTGCAATCCGATCACACATTGCGACAAAAATATATAGAATTCATGAACGAATACATAAACTTAGGACACATGACACCGTGTCATCCGTCTACATTTACTCATAAACCTCATTATTATATTCCTCATCATGGCGTGTTCAAATCAGGTACTGACAAACTCCGCACAGTATTTGATGGCAGTTGTAAGTCATCCAATGGAGTCAGTTTAAACGATTGCCTGCACACAGGTCCAGCATTTCAACGAGACATTGTAGATATTATTATATCATTCCGCGCACATCGTATAGTATTCAGCACTGACATAAAAATGATGTTTAGAAATATTCTCTTAAGACCAGACCAAAGACACTATCAGCTCATACTCTGGCGATCGTCTCCAGATCGACCTCTGCTCACATATGCACTTAACACTGTTACATACGGATTGCGCTCAAGTCCATATCATGCTATCCGCACATTATTACAATTAGCTGAAGATGAAGGTCATCGCTATCCTCAGGCTGCCGAAATTTTGCGTAAATTTGTTTTCGTGGATGATGTACTATGCGGCCATGACACCATAGAAGAAGCATCAGCACTCCAAACTCAGCTCATTGATTTGTTATCACTCGGTGGATTTAAACTCAGTAAATGGACATCAAACACACCTCAGCTCTTGCAAAGATTTCCAGACGATCAATGCGAAATGCCTAAAGACTTTGACATCAGCGCAGAGTCTCCATCAATTAAGGTTTTGGGTATTAGATGAATTCCCCGGTCTGATGAATTTACATATCACATCTCATTACCACCAGTTACCCACATTACAAAACGTTCAATTCTTAGCACAGTAGCTTCTCTCTATGACCCAAACGGTTGGGTTACACCCGTCATATTCCGCGCAAAAATACTTCTTCAAAGGTTATGGTTAACTAAATTGGACTGGGACGATCCCACTCCAAATAATATTACAGATGATTGGCAGCGCATCTATCATGATCTTCCGCACATCTCAGATATACAGACATATCGCTCCACACAAATTCAAATCAACATACTCACTTCGCGGATTCGCAGATGCTTCGGAAATTGGTTTTGCTGCAGTGATATATTTACAAGAATCAGCTCACAACGGATCTGTTAACGTTCACCTCATGATTGCTAAATCTAAAGTCGCACCGATTAAAAATAAACTCACAATCCCCAAATTAGAGTTGTCTGCTGCAACTCTATTATCTCAGCTCATGTTGCGTGTCTCCCAACAATTGTCTGCTCATCTCACAATTACACATCACATTTGTTGGTCAGATAGTACCATAGTGCTTGCATGGATAAAAACTCCGCCCCATCGTTTACAAACATTTGAATCAAATAGAGTAACAAAAATTAACTCAAATTCACTCACACTTAAGTGGCGTCATGTACCTTCCCAATTAAATCCTGCTGACTGTGCAAGCAGAGGATTATCAGCTCAAGCTCTCTCCGCTCATGATTTATGGTGGTCTCCTCCTTGGCTCAAATTGCCAGAGGATACCTGGCCCAAGATGCCTTCAGCTCATACTCGACAAGACTTGCCAGGACTCAAACCAAAATACGTACCATGCAATTTCTCGATGCCCGGTGTCGATAGTGATCTGCTCACTCGCTTCAGCTCTTTAGAAAAACTAACTGGTGTCACTGCCTACATGAGGCGATTCATTCGTAACTGTAAACTAAATTCAAACTCGCGACAACTAGGCCCTCTAACTGTAAGTGAACGTAGAGAAGCATTACTCTTCTGGATCCGCTCTGTACAGCAGAATGCATTCGCAGAAGATATTCACCGCCTGCAAACCGATAGAATCTGCACAGTACGACTACAACGTCTGTCGCCTTTTACGCAGGACGGTCTCCTCAGAGTAGGAGGTAGACTCACTCTTTCGGAACTCACATACGATGCTCAACACCCATTCATTTTGCCTAGTTCTAGTCCGCTCGTAGACCTCATAATAGATGACTATCATCGCATAAACTGCCACCCTGGCACGGACACGCTACATGCTATTTTACGTCAGCAATTTTGGATATTATCTGCCCGCCGCATTATAAGGCACAGAACGTTTAAATGCATAAGATGTTTCCGTTGCCGCGCTCAGCCCGAAGTACCTATCATGGCTGACCTGCCAGCTGATAGAGTCATACCTCAGCCCGTATTTAGTCACGTATCAACAGATTTCGCCGGACCGTTTCTGCTCAAATCAAGTCAATTACGTAATGCTAAGTTAATTAAGGGATATTTTTGCATATTTGTTTGCCTCACTACAAAGGCGGTTCACTTAGAACCAGTCTCATCGCTCACTGCCGAAGCGTTTATTGCAACATTACAAAGGTTCTGCTCACGTCGCGGACTTCCGGTATTGATACGTTCGGATTGTGGCACAAATTATGTAGGAGCTAGGAATCATCTACTAGAGGTACAACAATTTCTCAATGACAATAACGACGCCATTTCTCATAAACTCTCAACTCAAAATATAACTTGGTTACTCAATCCGCCTAAAGCCCCATGGATGGGAGGTATTCATGAGATTAATGTTAAATCCACAAAGCAACTTCTATACCGTGTTATCGGTGAGCAACACCTCACTTTCGAGGAATTCTTAACTCTGCTCACTAGAATCGAAGCTGTGTTAAACTCTCGGCCCATCAGTCCACTTTCGTCCGATCCCACGGACTATCAGCCCCTTACTGCTGGCCACTTTCTCATTGGCCGTCCGCTCACAGCTCTCCCCGAGCTGACTCTAGATGAAAGAGTAATATCTCCGCTCAAACGCTTTCAGCTCATGCAATCACTCTCTCAGCGCTTTTGGAACCTTTGGACCAAGTCCTACCTCCATACCCTTCAAATCCGCTCCAAATGGCTTTCCTCTTCCTCTCCACCCAAAATTGGAGAACTGGTTCTGCTCAAGGAGGACAATTTGCCTTCTCTACAATGGAAGATGGGAAGAATCTCACGTCTGCTACCTGGGAAGGATGGAGTCATCAGAGTTGTGGACTTGGACACGACTCAAGGCCAGCTGCGGAGGCCTGTCGGCAAGATTGCCCGGCTCCCACTGGATTCTGCTCAGGATGGGGCTCAGCTCGCCGCCTGTGCGGGCCCCCCAGGATGTTCGCGCCAACACTAGCGCGACGTTTAGAATAAACACAAAGGACATCACTACGTGATGTATGGCCGACCGAAAGGGGCGCTGTCAGAGAGTGACAAACACTTGCATTTAGATCCCCTTCCGCGCCGGATGCATTTTCAGCTCATCCCGAAACCTAGTGAACGCGAACGCGTGTGCGCATATTTATTTGTGCTCGTTAATATAATACCAAATTCGCCGGCGAACCGCGATAAATCTATCGATAATCCGCTCAACAGCTGTGTAGTGTAGTGAGAAGAAACCTCCGCCCAGATACAGAACCACCAGCTCAACAATAAGGTCAGTCCCAGATTTCTCCAGCCCTCACATTAACCTATATACCTACTTCCCTCAGCTCAAAGTCGTATGTGTAAGTTCCTAGCTTACACACAAGTCATTAGAAAATAATTCAAGCACTTCAACAGAGTCTAAAGTTACAAATAACTGGCTTAGTTCGTCTTCCAATTCAAGGGATTCACGTATTTTCAATCATAATGTAATGTTAAGTGACAGTTAAGGTTAGGTGACACCTAAGCGTTGGTGAAAACATTTTTTCTTAAGAGGCGCCCTAAATGGCCGCTAAGGGACACTTAAAATTAGGAGTCAGTTGGTGAAAACGGGCATAAGAGTTTTTAAGTTATATATGTTTTTTCTTTCGTTGTGCAACAACATATCAATAATTTCGAATCTCAAATGCAACCGTGAACCTAACAACTTAAATGTTTATTATTTTAAACTTACTTATACATTTAACATTCAAATTAGAAATTACAAGAGGAATATTTTTGAGTCCTAAATAACCTAACCAAGAAGCATGTCACGACATGTCTAAGGAGGGTTCCGTTACCATCATCGCGTAATAGGTTTTCTTTGAATTACTTTAAAAGTTATTGTCCGATTTCTTTGTACCTATGTCGCTTCACTGGTATCACTTCACTGTACTTACCTAAGTCTACAAGAAATGGAAATATCGGTCAATAACTTTTCATAACCTATCTTCATCTCGCTGTCGTAACATGGAGAGATGTTTTAAACAATGGTATCCAACAAAATAATCATAGCCTGTTTCAACTGCTTTTTAAATTATACAGAATTATTTTTAAACAAAAAATATAATTCGACTTCCAAAGTTCTTAAAAATGCACTAAAAACTAAAACGTATGAAAACTAGTTATGTCAAAACCGCTACAGGTGTCCCTATCGAGGAGTTTCCTCGATTCCTCGTCAATCCCGTCACTAGGTCTGCCATTTGGTGACATTGGGACCATCTTAGAAGTAAACCCTTTACAATTAAAGAAAATGTAAATTGGTCCACAAATAGTGGAGTAGGTAATCTCGTAACAAACGTACAAAAAAAAATACAGTAGAAATGTAAACCTTCCCCTTTTTGGAAGTCGGTTAATTAAACTCTTGATTAAACAACGCGTTATATAATGAACGTGATGTAATGAAACCTATAGTAGGTATCTACTGTATTTTGGAAATCAATTATACCAATCAAATACATTATCAATTATATCAATTTCATTAAAATTAAATTAAATTTTGTAAGTGACGCTCGAATCGTCAGCAGTGAGCGAGCTGATGATGATGAATTATAGCTGAGAACACTAGATCATGTTAGTTTTCAACCAAAAAAACCTTGAACAAAATCACACCTCTGTTTTCCTGACGAAAACATTACACAGGGTACAAACGGGTTAAAAATGTTAATTAACACTAGTTCTTTATGTATTTAGCGACAAACAGCGATACGACATGTTAGTACCTAATATCCTATTCCACAAAAACATTAAATGAAAAAAGCCAAATCTTTCCACCGCCGAAAGTTTTAAGATCTCGTAGAAACCTAGTCCAATTTGAATTGGACGATGTCTTACAACTTCTTGCGAAGGGAAGACAGATACTTGAAAACAAAAAAAAAACGGGGGATACGGAACCCTATTTAGGCATGTCCTAACATGCTATTGGTTTTTTCAACTTTAGAAATCCTTTACAAAGCAAGCTACTTACAAGAAATCCATCACATAAAACTTCGTACTTTCACGATCTTCACAACATATGCGAAGCGAATGGGACGGCCACAGTAAACATGTTTGCGACATACGTCTATAAGCCCTAATACAAATGCTAATGGAGTTATTGAATGCCAACTTGGAGTGGGGTAAAAATAGGACGCATAATAACGTTTAATATTCCAATGTCTATCATCTCGTATATACGGTACGCCGTGAATGTAGTCCAGTGCCTCTGCAATTTATATATTAAATGCAATTTATTATTTTATTTGGGTCACTCGTATATAATACGTCAATGTGTGATAAACATGCATGAGTGAGTAGGTGCACCTCCGGTTTGAGCGTTTTAGGGTTCCGTTAACGATAAGGAAATGGAATATATGAATATTATAAAATAGCAAATTATTGGTAGGCAAATGATGGACTCAAGCCTCCTCATACTGAGGAAAGGGCAAACCGCTGGAGAAGTTAATAATCAGTTAAGGTTAAAGGTGATGAACCATCCTAAGTTTTTATAATATTAGTAATAACTAATATTAGTAATAACTAATATTATAAACGCGAAAATTTGTATGTGGGTAGGTATGGATGTTTGTTACTCCTTCAAGATATACCTACAGAACGGATATTGATGAATTTTGTTATGGTAGTAGTTTAGACTCTGGATTAAAAAATAGGCCAGCAAAATGTATGGTTCCCGCGAGGTATCATTTTACGCGTACGAAGTCGCAGGCAACATCTAGTTTCAGATAGCGCGGCTGCGGCCTGGCCAAGTCTTTAATTATTATTATTATATTCTGTGAGTCTTGCTGTTGCTATTGTTTCTAAAGATAAAAGTATGTTTTCATAGCGCGAATTTAAAAGTAAAGTTCGAACCGCGGGAAACAGCACGCGCCATACCAACCTTCGCTCAGAAACGAACAGTAGATGCGCGGGGCTGACAGTCCGATGTGGATTTTTCAGTTTTAGTGAGCACAAAATAAACACCTGTAGGTTTGGAGCGTCAACTTACTCCTGGCAGTAATATTTTTAAAATTTAGAACCTTCCACGCCCCAGTCCAAACTGCTGTCGAAACTCTCGAAATCACATTAACACGCATTGTTTGGAACGTTCGCATAAACATGTCAGATCCGTCTGCAGTCCAAACCGTGGCTGCATTAAATCGTTGTTATTAGCACGACAGTTTTATCTGCAGTCCAAACCGCACAGGTCCAACGTTTGTAGCGCGCGAGTGGTTTGGAGAGCGAGTCTCAGATGCGCGGTCCGAACTGTATGTACCTCACGTGTGGCGGGCGCTATTGTGTTTTCACCAGTTTGCTGTCACCACAAGCACAAGGGAGATACTCTTTATAAATGACAGGTCGAACACCAGCGAATGTCAGCCATGTTGACGTAAGCCTAAGGTGGACACCAAAATCTATATAATAAGAAATTATACTATAAATTATGTCAAAGGACGAAACGACCAGCGGCCAGCCCCGTGAACGAAAGTACTGGCTGGCAAAACTCACGCTCCGACTGCGCTTGGCTGGGCGAATGCGCACATTCGCCTAGCCACGCACTCACAGCCGCGGGCTGTCATTCGTGTAAATCGGTGGAATGAAGATTCTTTACGTTAGTAATATATATTCTTTGCCACGAGTGTATTGAGCAACAGTCAGCTTGAAAACACAAGGATGACATGTACGCATACGTCGAATTCTAGTTGACACTAACAACAGAGGCCACATGTAAATACTAGGTGAGATGTGACTGCCAAAACTAAAAATATAGTCACGAGCGTTTGCATATCTACCAACATTACGCATTTCAAATTTAATTTCATTATTGCAATAAACATACCAAAAAAAAAACACTTTTAAGCTCGAAAATATTGAAATCACACTAAGGGCCTGTTTCACAATCTTCAAATATTTGTCGGATAACTTAATGGGAAGTTTTATCGCTGCTAACATTACATCGGGCGACAGAGACGAAACGTGCAAATAAGCTATCTGACACTTATCACAAGATTGTGAAACAGGCCCTAACACCACTTATATCAAGTGAAAAAGTTTATGATAAATGCAATTGTTATTTTAAAGACCATCTAAGATTTTTAAAGTCTAGTCTAGACACCTCTTATTAAGCATAGATTTTTCTTAGAAAACTATATGAATAATCTTTTTATTACCATATTATATAAATAAGAATTATATTTTAAATAACTACATTTTTTATAAACAACTATGACCCGTCTACGTAAATTATATAGCCTGTGTTACCCGGGCTATTGTTACGAATCTATGGACACCTCATTCATTAAAATGGGATCAGCAGTTTAGGCGGTGGGGTGGAACAAATACACACATAGACTGCCAAAATCGTTTATCTGCCCTTGGCTATATGGCTTCAACGTAGATGGGTAAAAATAAATATATTATATTTAAGCATTTTAAAACGATGTCAAGAATATAAATAATTTCTAGGAGTTCCACTTACGTGCAATATGGGTCATGGTACAAATGTCCTTACAATATTATGGTAATACAACAGCCTTTACTGCTAGCGTTAGGTCACGGTTCAAATGTTATTCGAACATAATTTACTGCAATTGTCTAGGTATACAATTAAAAGTTGAGCTGCAATCCTGTAGCCGGCATTGTTGGTTGAACAAATAACGAACAAAGCGTAGAGCAGGTACTGAATAAAACGCATTTAAACATATTCGCACTTGTACGAAAGTAACCGGCTTAATATACAATTTAACATTGCTATTTGTCTGACCGAATACTTTCAAAAGCTTTGCCAAAATGTTGGGGTTCCGTACCCAAAGGGTAAAAACGTTATGCTATTACTAAGACTTCGCTGTCCGTCCGTCTGCTTGTCTGCCACCAAGCTGTATCTCATTAAGCCGTGATAGCTACACAGTTGAAATTTTCTCAGATGATGTATTCCCGTTGCTTAGTTAACACCTTATACCAAAAACAGCCAAAAACGTAGGGCGCCCATACTGCAGACGTGTTTTTCGCCGTTTTGTACGGAACGTGTTTTATTTTTGATGACATAATTGTGGCTCGAGCTTTTTAATTATCATGAGTTGTAAATTTGTATTTACCTGCTGTTTTCAATTAGGCTATTTCCGAGCTAAGCAAGAGTAGATTCCGTAGCATTCCCATAAGCTGTTAAGCTTAAAGTAACTACTTTACAACCTATCATATTTTCTACGGGTATAAGTATAATACTGATTGATTCAGTCTTCCGCGGCCCTATTAAATATCATTAGCACGAAAGAAACAAAATTAAATTGTCCGTGTTACCATCAATCAGGATAAAAACGTACCTTAGTCTACCTAAGTCGTATTAACACAGCAAAGTACTTTAGAACATCTCGAATTACTTGTTTTAGACACAATCTAAAAATTGTGCTATGTTTGTTCGATTTTAAATTTCGGCAGTTTTACTATGAATGAACGAACAAAACCTTGGCAAATACTTATTTTGCGCTATATAATAACTAATCAATTAAATTCGATTGGACTATTTAAAGAAGTAGTGGTCATAAATTTTATAATTTGATAAGACGAAGCGCTCAGCCAAATAACACCCGCCCACATTGGCCGACGGAACATTAGCTCAATCTAAATTACACTAATAATATCATGGAGCATCCATTTACTTCTCCATTACCGAAAAACTCCCCATAATCTTTGATTCATGAACTACCACTAAAGAGGTCACCTTATACATAGATTCAAATTAAATCAAAACACTGCAGACTTTCGTAATAACGCAAAAACGAACGCGAATAAAAATTCGCATCCCTCATCCCATAGGAAATAGTTACTTTTCAATACTTGTAGTGTACGATGTAAACCTTAGTTCGAACGGATTAGGGAACTTTCGCGTACGTATTGAATATACAATCGAAAAATAATCAATAATTAAAAACTGTAACCCGACTACGCCTATATATCCTCTGTTACCCGGGCAATTATAATTTATAACGAATCTACTGACACGTCACTCATTAAAATAGGATCAGTAGTTTAGCCGCTACGGTGGAACAAACATACCTACACACATACGTAAAAGTACGCCGTAGTCGGGTAAAAAACCTATATAACCGTATTTATTATTAGTTTTTGAATAAATAGATACGAATTTTACTGTAATATATTATATCCTTTGACTTTACTTTGTAAGTTACGAGTTTGTAGCTTATTTATGAGCAAAAACGAAGCTGAAATTATACCTTACTAACTATAATATTTTACTCATTGCCATAGATGATAGGAGGTAATTACTTTAGTAGTTGCCAACATACCACATGGGTCTTCTATTTTTAACCCATTAACAATGAAGTATCTATTATGACTATCAAGTCTACGCATGTTCCGGCAGTGTGGAATAATTATGTTGATAGTAACTACGTTTTCAGCCTTAGGGGCCATGGGGCCCCTAAGGCTGAAAACGTGTATGGACACGGTCCGGTTTTCCTTCAGTTCGGCCTGAACAGCTGCAAAATCGTATCGTCTGTGTGCAATTTCGAGATCGCATCAGTCGGCCGTATGGACTGAAGCGATTCGTTCCAGTGTTGCCAACTCTGTTTTTGCGAAACTACTAAACTCGCATCGTTTTCTACTAAAAGAGTACCGGTAACTATAAGAAAGCTTCTAAACTTAGGAATCCATAAAAGTTTTTTTAGGGATTTTGTGTTTACAAACATACATACATTTTCAGTTATAATATTTAACTGTTAAATAAAAATAAAAAATATTACGTATATAGAAATTAAATCTGTAGTTATAATTATGCGACTTACGGACGCGTGCTACTATGTGCTATTATGACAAGGTGTCTCAATAGCACAAAGTAGCAGGCCATTTTGCATATTATGATTACTGGTCTACCTATTTTCTACAAAACCACTACTAACAACTAAATTCCTACTAAGGAATTAGTTATTAAAACCCAAAGATTAGTAGTAAAATTTGTAAAACAACTAAGTTGGCAACACTATTTCTGACCTGTACGGATGGACTGAACGGCAATAAAATAGGACTGAACGGTAATAAAATTCGAGTGTAAAATAAAAACGGTCAAGTGCGAGTCGGCAATATGAGTTCCGTACAAAACGGAAAAAATCACGTTAGTTGTATGTGAGCCTCAAATTTTTATTTTATTCTGTTTTAGTATTTGTTGTTATAACTGCAATAAAAATACCTACATCATACATTTTGAACATTTTAACTGTAGAGCTATCACGACAGACGGACGAACAGCAAAGTCTCAGTAATAGCCCGTTTTTACCCTTTGGGTACGGAACCCTAAAAATGGCACGTGGTCTAAAGAAATTTATTAAAGTTCATTGAAGTATTTAAAACTTTAGAGCCACTATGGTTGATAAAATCTAAGGACTATTACTATAAAACAAAGAGAAATGATTTCTATAACATATTACTGGAAAAATGTATGACACAATAATTCAGTTTCGTCGATAGCGTGATTACAATCGCAGCAAAATACAATTAATAAATAAAATAATAGCCTAAACTGACTAAGAGCATGTCACGACATGTCTAAGGAGGGTTCCGTAACTATCAACGCACAATAGGTTTTCTTTGAATTATCACAAAAGTTATTGTCATAAAGTTATTACAGAAGCTAGGAGAGCGGCGGACAGACAGGCAGACGGGCAGAGTGAAATTATAAGGATTCTTTAAGTATTACGGAACCCTAAAAACACGACCGAAGCTCGCGGCAATTTTCAGTGTATGTGCTCGAATCCGTTCAAGCCGAACCTTAGATTAAAACGCCTAGAAACCGGGTACGCGCATGAAAAGTGAAGTAAATCATACTGAGCCATATTGGCTCAGTTTGTTCGAACGACCCGTCAGTTGTCAAGGTCAAGCGCAAGTGAATACATCTCCGACTATTAAAAACATTATAACGGTTTGTGTCGTTATTGGGTGTGACAATGCATCGGAAAAGTATTTAAAAAACTTAGGACATAACATTTCATATTATGTAAGTATGAAATGTTATGTCCGGACAATTTGACTTATACAAGTCAAATATTTAAAACATTTTAAAATAAAATTACAAGAAAATGTTACGCTATCTCGGTTTCCACCATAATTCAAAAGCCATCCATCCATCCAGCCATCTTGTTTTCAGCATAATTCAAATGCCAAAATGGCCCCAACCATCTCAAAAGTGGGGCCATTTAACTGGAGACACTTTTTGCCTCGTCTATAATATTTACGTATATGCATTAGGGCAGTTGATTTGACAGATAAGTACGGACTGACACTTCTTTAGAAATACAATAAATCCAGACAGTGACCAAATAAATAAACTTCATTGTGATGTGATGTCTGGTAAGTACATACTAAGTATATGTCTCAATCCGTGATCGAACCAGCATCTTTTCTGGGCAAGCGATCTAAAACTTGGATTTACGGATGCGCTCAAGTGCGTTGCCAATTTAGCTAAACTGCGACAACGAGTAAAGCCGCTGGCTCTATGGATAAAGTTGAGGTCAAATGAATGCAGATTTTAAAACTCCTAAACTATAAAGTTAAATTGCTTTGGAGTAAATGTCATTACAAATTCCTTTCCTAATCTACACTACACTATATCTTACTATTAGTAGTATTTATAATAGTATAAATGTGAAAGTTTGTCAGGATGGATAGATGTTTACTACTCTTTCATGCAAAAACTACTGAACGGATTTTGATTAGTGTATTCGTAAGTGTCTGAGTTTTGAAGTTCAGTTTCATCGTGAAAAATATGACTGAAATTTTATTTTTCGTAATTTTAATGGAACTGGACTTTTTTTTTTATAATTAATTCTTTTAATTATTATATTAATTATAGTTTATAATTATCATCGCTACCTACCTCAGTTAGCTTACACTACCTACCGTGCGTTTGATATAATTTTATAACACGTTGACGTCTTTGTCAATCTAACCCAACATTTTTTTTTTTACTTTTTCTGTCTGAGAGGCAAAATAATAAATAAGAAGGTATGTGTTATAATTTAAAAAATAATATAGATGTCTCTCACATTATCGCGCGCGATAAGCGACTACGAATCGCATAATGTGAAAACGCTCTAATGCGTGAAGTAAAAATCACTGTCCAGTCTGCAAATCCAGCAGCTTGTCAATAATATGTTTATATCTGTTCATGTGTTATCTGTAAATAGTACCTAGTAAATATCCAGGCTGATTTCCCAGAAGGCTGAGTAGGCCTAGGGCGGCAAATTTTAGGAGGCGGCAAATGTAGCCTAAATATTTTAGGTCTTACAGAAATATAAAAAAGATTATTATTTTAATACAAAAAATTATCGAAAATTTATAAAAAAAAAAAAAAAATTAGTACTATACTTTACACTCTACCGTCTGAATACAAAAAATACTAAACGCTCTGTAAACTATACTTTTCGGTAATATACGATGCACAATATTCTAAAAGCGTTTCAATATTATAAAATACAATTTTCAGATGCGAGCGGCGGGCGGAGGCGGGTTCTTTTGGTATTGAGAAGATATACGGCTCTGACTCGGCTTGACAGTGTCTTACTGTGAATCATTTGTTTTAGTCCATAAGGATTTATCCAATAGAAAACTGCAAAATTAGAGACATTTTTGCTCGCACATTCCGGTCCGCAAACATGGTTGAGAAACGATGTTCTAAAGTAAGGCCAACCAGACGAGATAAAGAATGTAAACAAATCACAACATTTTTATTTGAATAAATTATTATAAAGTTCGAATTTTAATCGCTGTCGTCTGTACTAGACAAAGATGATTCGTCGGAAGAGTCCGAGTCAGCTGTGTTTATGATAAAACTATCTATCATGTTGTCAATATTGCTATAAAAATTGTCCTCATATTAAAAAATAAAACTAACCGAAACGGAATAATAACAACAAAAAAACAAGTAAATACGGAGACGAAAAAATATGTATCACTTCGAACGCAATCCAAACAGGAATGAACTTGTTCACAATTGTTTGGCGGACCAAATGTTGACAACTGCGGCACTGGCCGCTTTCCTGTACCACGAAACACGCTACGACAGCTGTCGTCGACCAACTGACGTCATTATTGCATACGAGTGATAAGGACAGATATAATATTAACTCACTTTCATAATACTACTCAGTAGCGGTGCGTTTATTTACGTTTTTATCTCGTCTCGTTGGCCTTACTTTAGACCAGCGGTTCTCAAACTTTTTTGGTGACGGAACCCTTTTGGAAAGCAAAATACTTAATTACGGAACCCTACAATAAAACAATAGTTTTTAAAAGTGTATTCTTTATTAATAAACATAATAAAAGTACAATGTAACAGTTACTGATTATTACTTACTTTAACATGCCACATGGCAAGTACATTATTACAAGATATTAAAAAAGAAAAAATCTAACTAATGGGAGGTATGAAACTGTTTTTTTATTTTTCATTAATTGGTTGATGTCAGGTTTGATAGAAGACAGTTGCAGTCTCATATCAGGTTCGGCGTCCAGTCTATTGCGATATTTTGTTTTCGTGGCTGCATACGTTGAGAATCCTGTTTCGCACAAAAATGTTGTTGGGAACGGGAGAAAAATATTCAGAGCCATTTTGCCAAGCATTGGATATTCATTACGAATTCTGCACCAAAACTCGTTGATAGGCATCGTTTTGAACAGTGACTCCATACTTGTGTCTGATGATATTTCTAACAGAGATTCATATATATCGTTTGACATACTTTCGGGCTTTTGCAAGTTGGGTAAAAAAGGATTATGAATCCATGAATTCAGTTTTATTTTTGTATTCTGTTCTTCGGGAAAATACTTTTCAAAAGATGCGCGCATCGAAGTGAGATATTGGACCAATTCTTCAAACATATCATCTTGAAACATTTCTGAGTCGTTATCGCTAACAAACTCACTGAGTGACGTAAAGCTTTCTATTTCTCTCTTATCAACGCAAACAATCCAAAAATCTAATTTTCTTTTGAAGGCAGTTATTTTGTTATAGGCCTGGAACACTGTTGTCTGTTTACCTTACAATGATAAATTCAATTCGTTTAGTTTTTGAAAGATATCCGCCATAAAAGACAATCGGAACAACCAAGTTTTATCATACAAACGGTCTTTCAAATTAAAAGAAGTATCAGCTGAAAGAAACATTTGTAACTCCGCTCTAAGTTCAAATAGCCTTGCTAAAGTTTTACCCCGAGACAGCCATCGCACTTCTGTATGGAGCAGCAGTGTTTTATGTTTGCTGCCATAATCTTCACGCAATAATGAGAACAATCGGGATTGTAGTGGACGTGATTTGATAAAATTAATTATTTTTACCGCTTCATCCATAACTAATTTTAGATTTGACGGCATTGGCCCCATCTATACAAATGTCAATGCAATCGTTCCAACTGAGATTATTTTCTTCAAAAAATATGTTTATTTTATTAAAAATTTCTTCTCCGGTAGTGTTTGTGGGCAGCGGTGAACACATAAGCATGTCTTCTTCAAAAGAACTTTCATATGGATATCTCACGATAACCAGCAAGATAGCCAGACCAGCGACATCAGTTGACTCATCCATTTGCAAGGCGAATCGTGTTTTTTGTAGACGTGTAACTAGTTCTTGTTTGACGTAGCTTGCCAGATCATGGATTCGCCGTGAAACAGTATCGTTTGATAGCGGCACAGTAGAAAGATGCTTTTCAGATTTTTCATCGAGCATACATTTTGTTATGTCTAACACATGTGGCTTTATTAAATTTTCAGCGATAGTGTGCGCTTCACCTGCTTGTGCAATGCGATAGCTAACTAAATATGATGCCTCCGTGGCCTGTTTATTGATAGTTTGTGTTACTTGCACCATATTTTTTTGACTTTCCAATAACTGTTCTTTTCTGCGAACAAAAAATTATTTATTCTTGTCTTTAGACTCGGGGCTTACAGTTTCTAAATGTCGGCGCAATTTGGCAGGTGCCATGGAACTATTAGGAAGCAGTTTACTAGATAGCACGCAGAGAGGTGAGCCATTGGAATCAACAAATCCGAAACTGATATATGATTCATCATACTTCCTTTTTTCGTCTTTGAAACCGTGGAGCTTGAGGTCATGGTATCATCGTCTGGATCGGTAATTTCTGCATTCTCCGCGCGTACTGCTTTTGAACATCTCTAACTCATTTTAAGCCAACGTTCCATTCTTCTTTATTAATAATGTTACACGTCAAGATGGTGGGGTCAAAATAATGCACAATCGTTACTGCTTATAAGAGACTAAGTTTAGTCCAAAGAAGAAATGTACAAATCTGATACAATCAGAATACAGCAGGCAGTAGAACAATAAACACTAGTTACATATCACGTTTAAACTCCGCAATTCGCTAGCCAGCTTGTAAGTAGGTAGGTAGGAACTTATCGCTCCGAACGCTAATCGTCAACTGACTGATGAGGTGCGACGCGCGATCGCCGCTTTTATATTTAGTCCTAGACTCGATCTCAAACATTCTGAAAAATACTCGAGTCGGCGCCTTTGATAAACAAAAAGCGGAAATCAAAATAGAAATACAAAAAATGCGTTGTAAACAATCTCGACTTTATGTTTTAAAGTTAGAGCCGAAAGTCGCTTTCGGTTTGTCGTTCACAACTATAGTGTCTAATTCAGAGGCGGCTTTTATCAAAGGGACTGCGCGCTCACAAGTATACGCGCGGCGGCTGCGCGGCGGGCGGAGTCAAAACGTTCGACCAGAGAGAGGTATTTTGATATTTTTTTTCTAAATTCTTGCGGAACCCCTACAGGGGTATCGCGGAACCCTAGGGTTCCGCGGAACACACTTAGAGTATAGAATCTAGTCATATTAAGTACTTAGTTGCTGTTTTGTCAGTTAAAATTAGTAGGTAATATGTAAACTTACCTACTAATTTAATTAAAGTAATTTAAGAAAGTATCTATTTATTTTCTAAAACAAAAGTAAAATAAAAATACATAAAAGGCAATAAATCGATTAAACCATATTTAAATTGATTGTAGCTAAATCAATGATTCAAAATTAAGGTTTACACATATATAAACATAATATATTAGGTGATATTAAAAATATAATAAAACTAGTCTCACAGTGGTCGAAATTCGACCAAAATGCATTTATTTTTTGAGTTTGAACTTTATTAGGGTTCAATTGCCTAGAGTAGGTTTCTATTATAATGGATTTTATCATGGCTACTCAGTTCATTTATAATTATTTTATCAAATGACATAAAAAATGTATTAAAATAAATCTATACTATCTATTTGCAGATTTAAATTAATTTTATCGCTGAGACAAAAAAACAGGCGATTAAAAATATTATAAATGCCGTCTTTTATTTTGAATGTTAAAGACATAGATTGACAAACGTGTGTAAAAGTAGTGACAAGCGTATTACGGTACTACCATTGCCGAGTGTGTGTAATAATAATGTAGGTATTAACAAAACGTATTTTAAAATTATCAAACATCAATATAATAACCACATTTTTTATAAAAATTTATAACCCGCCTACGTAAATTATATTATAACCCAGGTATGGGCAACCTGTGACAAGTTGAGGGCCAAACTTTAACGTGCAAATAGGTCCGCGGGCCGCGTTTAAAAGTACTTAGTGCATTTTAAAGTAGTGATAATATTTTTTGCCATGACAGATGAGATGAGACATGAAATAATACGACAATGTTATTATAGTACAATTTATTAAAATAACAAAATTAAATTTAAAAAAAAGGTACATTATAATTAAATCGTTAAATATGCAACTGTTACAAACTACGAAAATTAAATACACCGAAATCAATGAGACACTTGAGCTTGAATTTGGGAAACTAATCCATCGATATTTGGATTAATTCCACTGATACAAAGGCGTAAAGAATTTTCCAAATTATCGTCAGTCAGTCTTGTACGATGTGTTGATTTATTAACTTTCATCAATGAAAAGATCTGTTCATTTATAAGTACTGCCAAACGCACAAATCAATCTTGCGAATTTTCTAAGCTGCGGAAAATTGTCTTTATTTAGATATTTTTTGTAGAAATCGCATAACTCTACGTTTTAAATTTGGATTTTAGGAATGAGTTTTCTTGAATCTCGATCAACTCCATTTATAAGTGTATTGGAGCATTTTGTACATTACATTTTGTAGGAGTAGCAAATAAACTGAAACAGTCTTCCATGTTTTTGAAATCTGTTCGAAAATTGTTCCGACAGTAACTTGAGTTCTTCATCATATTGAGCATAAGCAATATTTTCGTATATGGCTGTACAAATCATTTACTAACTCCTTGTTTTTGAAGTTTCAAATTTAAATCATTCAAATAGCCTGTAAGATCGACCAGAAAAGCTAAGTCACAATGTCCATTTTGAGTCACTTAATTCAGATAGTGATTTATCTTTTATTTTCGTCTTTTATTTTTAGTCTGCTATCTCATTTCTAAGCTCGTAAAACCGTTTCAATTTCGTTTTTCTTTTGCTCAGCCATCTGACTTCACAATAATATGTTACGTCGTTATATTCAGCTGATATTTCATCCAAAAACGCCTTGAACTGATGATGGTTAAGCCCTCGGCATCGAATAAAATTGATGGTTTTTACAACCACATTCATAACATTCTGGAGTCGAATCGACTTAGAACACAAGTTCTGTTGGTGGATAACGCAATGAAGGAATATCAAATCATCTTTTTGCACATTTAATTCTGTTGCTTTTTCATTCAAAATTTCGATGAAACCTTTACGTAAGCCAACCATAGAAGGTGCACCATCAGTGCATGCTCCAATTAATTTTGACCATGGCAAGCCAAAACTTGTGAATACCTTTTGAACTTCAATAAAAATATCCTCTCCTGTAGTGGTTCCTTTTAGCGGCTGTAAAGCAAGCAATTCCTCAGTAACAGTTAACTCCTTATCAACACCTCGAATAAATATAGCCAGTTGAGCTGTGTCAGAGAAATCAGTGCTCTCGTAATACTATGGAAAATTATTCAAAATCAGCCATACGGTCAGTCAAAGTTGTTTTATATACTTAGCCATCATTTCTATACATCGAACAACAGTTCGTCTTTACAAACTAATTTTTTCAAATTCATTTTTCTTTTCAGGACACAAAATACCGCAAACTTCTAACATACACTCCTTGATAAATTCTCCTTCGGCATGGTTTTAATGCCATTGCCAATTTTGATATAATTATACAACTAGCTATCACAATATTATCAAGTTGTGTTCTTTGTTTATGAAACATTTGTTGCTGTTTTTCCAAATTTGCGGTAAGCTTCTGGATTTTGTCCTGTCAGTCAGTGCAGCGTAGCATGCTTAGTTGAGTAATGCCATTTTATATTGAATTCTTTCATTACTGAAATGGATTATAATTAGTAACCACTCAAGATGCACACAAAGTCACAAAGCAAATTGACGGCTCCAGCAGTTCGCTAGGATATCGCTTGTCCAAGTTTCCACCTCGGTAGCTCAAATAGAACTGAACTAACGATCGGGCCATCCACCCGCTTATATAGGCAAAATGAAGGAATAATCTGGAATAAACTAGTTTAGAATAATTGAGAAGCAAGCAAGAGAAGCCGCCCGTGAGGCGGCAAACCTCAAAGAATTTGATCGAGCAAGCCGAGTGGCGGCGATTATCAAAAAGAGTGAGGCGGCAAACATCAAAGGATTTGATGTTTTCCGACTCACTGTCACTCCCGTGAGTATAAGTACCTAATGTAATATTTTTTCAATTGGGTTTTTACAAAATGTCCCGCGGGCCGTATCATATCTTACAGCGGGCCGGATCTGACCCGCGGACTAGTTGTTGCCCATAACATATGTTATAACCTATGTTACCCGAGCTATTATTACGTATCTATTGTCACCTCATTTATTAAAATCGTACCAGTAGTTTAGGCGCTACGTTTGGAACAAACATACATAGACTGCCATCATACATGCCAAACATACATACATCATTACCCTTCCTTTTGGCTTCGCCGTAGTCGGGTAAAAAGTAGCTTTCTGCACTTCACCTGCATAATAAAATGCATAATAAATTACCTGACACCTAATCCGTTCTCATAAATTTCGTATAAAAATATCAATATATTAAAATAAATATAAAAGTAGATAAATCCGAAATATATCCTATTCTTTAAACACTTTGGCAACACTGTCGAAGCTTTACTGAATAGAAAGTTACCTTTACACACTCGGAAACCGAACAAGATACACCTACATGAGATAAATAGTGACCTAATTTCTGTTTTCTTAAAATATATTTTTAGAATATTTCGGCTTTATCTTCAATATATTCTAGGCCATTACCTTGATCATTCTCTCGTCGTTTATTTGTACTAGCAACTTATCTTCGTTTATCTTTACGCGTTTAATTTTTTTACGTATCTATAGTCAAACTCTTAAGGAATTTACTAAGTTAGCTACGTAATATTATAATAATACCTTAATACTTAATTATACCTACACTTTTAGAAGACAGACAGGATAAGTATTATTTATACTTTGAAATGTAGGAACTCTGTCTTAGCGTTGAAACTCACAGCAAGGTGCAAGACGCAGACGCCCGGTCCGCAAGACGCAGACCGGGCAGCCTTCAAAAATCTTCGGACTCGCGCACGAAGGGTTCTGTACAAACGGCAAAAAATCATGTTTGTTATATAGTATTTGTTATATAGCGGCAACAGAAATTTATCATCTGATTTAATGTGAAAATTTCAACAATCTACTTATAGCTATCAGGGTTAGGGAGCCTGGTGAGCGGTGACAGACAGACGGACGGACCGACAGACAGACAGCGAAGTCTCGATAATAGGGTCCGGTTTATACCCTTTTGGTACGGAACCCTAAAAATAACGTTATTCTAGCTAAGTGTTGAATAAAAGTCCATGAAAAATCTCTAGATATTCATCTGAAAATAATTATCAGACATCTTCTAGAAGGAATAATCGTTGTAAGAACAGTAGCAAGTAGCAGCTGATTACGATTTCAAAATTCTGTTCAGTTTAGATTGTTATTGCATTTCCACTTAAGAAATAGGTACATTGATACATACCTATATCCAATATTGATATCTGATAAGATTGATGATAATATGTTAAGTCTTAAGTGATTTGTCACACTGACCCTAAACAGGTGATTGACTGACTATTATTAGTGATTATTATCTAGATTCTAGACTACTATTTACTTCTGTTTTGTTTTATTTTAATTTGGGCAGTGGTGAAGGCTGGCTCTCTTTCATAGGAATAGGATGAGGGGGTCTTCAAAAATTATGTGGCAAGTAAAGCCGATAGGAATGGAGTCATAATAAGCCCACGCCACTGCTGGCAATTGGGTATATTTTATCATTCTGTTGCGTATTAATATTCATACAATTGGGTAAATCTATTATTAATTACATTTTGTTTTTTTATCGTGTAAAATCAGATAAATATTATCTAGTTTAATACATTTGTGTCGACATAACTATCTGATTAATTTTTAATGCGTCTAATATTTTAAACACAACTGCATAAAGTTTTAATAAATATGCGAGATGCTACCTACGGTAATACTCATTTTTATATATGACTAGCTTTAGCGCGCGACTTCGCCCGCGTGGATCCCCATTGCGCCCCCGTGGGGTATGTATTCCGAAAAATCCTTTTTAACTATGATTTCTACGTCATAATAACTATCTGCGTGCCAAAATTTAACGCAATCCAGTTAATATTTCACTATGCAAACTTTGGACCCCCATTTCACCCCTTTAGGGGACAAATTTCAAAAACTATAAAATACGTACTCAATAATTTGTATTTTTCTTTCGGATATTAAATTACATGGAAATCGGGAAGATTTTAAATATTTTACATTAAAAAAATTAATCCAAATTTTACATCTCATTTAGAAATTATCATAGAGAGAATTCTAATATAACCTGAAAGGCATTTAATTTAATGTATTTCAAAGCATGAATCTCAATTTTCACCTAAATCGGTTCATCAAATATACCATTTACCAGCCAAGTATGAGTCGGACTTGCGCAGGCAGGGTTCCGTGCCATTATATTACATGTTTCAACACTATTTCGTTATTTTTGTACGAAGTTTTCCAAGTAAGCGCATATTACAAGTTAAGTATCTATAACTCCAGAGCTAACAAAGTTATATAAGCTGTATGCTCTTTATTGAAAAACCGTGGGAGAACAAGCTTTGCTCGCAGTTTTAGTATCTAGTTAAAAAAAATGAACATATGACCTGGAAACCTTCCCTGAACTTCCACGATTATTTCAAGATCAAAATTAGCCAAATCGATCCAGTTGTCGAGACATAGACACTGTAACCCATTTATAAGGGTACCATAGTTCTCGTCTCGGAACCCTTACAGTTTTGTCGTGTCCGTCCGTCTGTCTTCGACTTACCGTCCAAACGGTTAATGCTAGAAAGATGAAACTTTGCATGGATATGTGTATTTACCACGTCGATAAAGGTCAAAAATAAAAATCAGGTTTTTTTTTCGAGTAGGTACTAAGTACCTACCTACCCTCCATACGTGAATGATTTATTCTCTCGCGTCTAACCCATATAGTGTGGGTTATCATTACGAGTCGATAGGTCTTTTAAAAACACAATGGTTGCTAAGACTATAATTTGATTGAGATATACGTTTGCGAGATATTCAACTTTAAAGCGCATTTTTGACGTGATAACGTCTTATAAATCGATGGAGCCGGCTGCACACACGAAAAAACATGACTCATGCGTTACCTGTTACCCGTTATCGTTACCAAGTACCGTCACCAAGTACTCAAGTACCAGCGTTACCTCGCATTGCCTTTACCTCATTATTATTATTATTATTGTTGTTGTTGTTGACGTTGTTGACGTTGTCACGTTCAACTATCGTCAGTAAACCGGCTTTACAGACAACCGGTATTTTGTTTGTTAAAATAGGGCATCCACCCCCCTCTAAAATCTAAACGGCTGGCTCGAAAAATCAAAAGAAAACTATGTGATGAACTTTCAAGGAAAACTATAACGGCTTATATAACTTTGTTAGATCAGGAGTTGTAGGGGCCTAACTTGTAAAATGCGCTTACTAAGAAAATTTCATATAAAAATATCTAAATAAGATGTAAAATATTTGTATAATGATTTAGAACCCATCGTGCGCGAGTCTGACTCGCACTTGGCCAGTTTTCAGCGAAAATCCAAACATCTAACCTTCTCTATGCATCCAATTTAGTCTAGCTAACATTTTATAGAGGAAGATAACCAATCCTGCTAACAGTCACCTTTAGATTTTGTCGTGATTATGAGCAAACTGTACCTATGTTTGTCCAGGATATCCAATGTATAAAATAAATATTTTCCGTCAAGTATACTATGTTAGAATACCATTGCTTTTTGAAAATGAAAGATTCACAAATTTCGCCCATTAAACACCTGCGTAATTGAAGTGTAACTGGTGTACAGGCTGAACGTTATCGTCAATTAAACCGACTTCCAAATTAAAAATGCACAAAAAAGTATGAAATAAAACTTATTTTCTAAATAATTCCGCTTTAAATTTTGGTTAATATTTTAACTATTTCAACCAACTTGAACGTGAGTTCTATTTTAAATATTGTTTTAAATTTTAAAATACATCGTGATAAAACAATTGTAAAAGGGAAATAATTTAGAAAATAAGTATTTTTTCATACTTTTTTGTGCATTTTTACTTTGGAAGTGAGGTTTAATTTTTAGTTTAAAAATAATCATTTTTCCCTTTTTAGTGATATTTGTTAAATTATTATTAATACATTTTTAAACGCTTTAAATAAACGATCGAATGTATAATTTAATACGCGCCAAGCTTTCATTAGGTATTGTAAATAATATGATCATGATGATGATTACTGTAAGTTATATAGTAACATAATATGCTTGCAGTTCTTTAAACAATGCCGAAATTTCCAAACACGTATCTTTAAAAACTGATGAGTTCTGTTAAGTGCTTTTAGATCCAGATATACCTCGGTGCAAAATCTTATTTTTGGTAGCATAGTATGCCTTATGTTACTTCAGAAAAAGTCAAAATCACTATATGTGTCCGTATAAATTTCGAGGAGTTCCCTGAGTAATCTCATGGATACCATCATCAGGTTTCCACTTTAGTGACTAAAGGACCAATTTCGAATTATACCCTTCACAAGAACAAAAAAATTTTGCAAATAGGTCCATAAACGGCAGAGTAATGTTCAAAGATATCCATGTCGGTATAAAATACTATGAGAAGTACCTTTTAGATCATAATATATCATCCATATACATTATATAATGTATATGGATGATGTATGGTGTGATGATGGTGGTAATGATGATGATTACTCTAATTGACATAGTGGCATATGCTTGCAGTTTTGCGTTTAAACAACGCCGACATCCCCGAACATGTATCTATAAGGTGTCAGGAGTTATGTTCAGTACTTTTGGATTCAGGGTATACCTTGGAAAAAAATCTTACTTTTTGGTAGCATATGCTTGGACTAAATCAGGAAAAGTCGTAATCATCTCAAGTGTCCATATAAATTTCGAGGAGTTCCCTCGATTCCTCATGGATCCCATCATCAGGTCACTACTTTTGTGAAAACGGGACCAACTTCGGATTATAGCCTTTACATCAAAAAAATAATTTTGAAAATCGATCAACAGACGGCGGACAATACAATAACATTATATATATATACAGCCTAACGTATAACTGCCTCCTTTTTTTGGAAGTCGGTTAAAAAAGTATTCAATAACTTTTCAAATTCTACCCCAGGGTATTAATGAATAGATTTTTTTAAATAAAGGCGAGGTTTCATACATGGCTTTTTATAACGTTAACTATTTTCGAGGAAAATTATTTGTGACTTTCCATGTCTTAGTTTTGCTAAATAATGTTTAGGAAAATTATAAACAATTTGAAAAAAAAAACTGCACTGAGATTAGGTTTTTGATTATTGCTTCTCCGAAATTGAGGACTTAAATAATTTGTACCTATTCACTATTAGAATCAAGCAACGATACCAGCACAAATGCTAGCTCAAGATTAACCCATACATATCTTCGGACGGGTCATTACAATCTGAATTCTGATCCCATGCAAATGTAACGTAGCGTAATTATTTGGAATTGCAGCTCACATGCTACGTTTCAGACTTAGTTGCATAGATGCAAGAGAAATACAAATCTAAAAGCCCATGGAATGCACAACACTTTAAAGCTTAGGAGTAGTAATAACGCATTTCAGTAGATTAGCTAACCTAACTAGTTCAGAACTAGTAGAAGAAATTATAAAAATAAAGCTAATTCTATACAACTATACTGTTACTTTCTCCATAAAAAGAGCTACTTGGTTTTCCAGGCTACAAAATAATATTTTTAATGCTTCTACGAAATGAAAATACCCGGACATTATATCACTATCGAGGCCAATTTAATAAAATTGTCTTCTCCTTTTGCGGTAAACGGCTGTATGCAGGCGGAATGAAAAGCGAAGAAAACGTTTACATAGAATTTGACTTTCACCGTTTATGCAATGATGATCAGACTATGTATGTTTGGATATGATCGTGTAGTGCAATAGGGAACATGCATAGCTTTTTTTTTTTTAAATATATATATTGGCTTTTCGAAAAGTACATAAAAAGCCAGGAAATATTGTCTATGCAATGGCATATCTACGATCAACCGTTGACGAAATACAGTCATCACAAAAGTGAGAGCGTTGGAGTTAATTAAAAATTCTATACAAAAAAAAACTTATCCAAGAGCATGTCAGGACATATTATCTAAGGAGGGTTCCATAACTATCAACGCGCAATAGGTTTTCTTTGAATTACTTCAAAAGCTATGGTCCGATTTCGCTCAAAATAATTTTCCTAAAGAGTTTTTAGCATGATCTATCAGCTTGGAAACTCTAAAAGTTTCTATCTCCTATAGTTTAGAAATGCCAGGGGGACCAACTTATAAACTACTTTGCAGGCCGATTACTCGAAAATGGTTGACTTTGTGAAAAAGTCATGTATGAAACCTTATCTTTATTTAAAAATACATATTCGATGATATCCCACACGATGAGAATGACACAATATTTTTCATCCCAACTTCATATGCATGGAGAGCCCATAAGTGTAAAAACCCCTAAAGTGTAAAATTATAATTATTTTATGATGCCAAAACCGAGATCTATACACAGTCTTTCACTATACCAAATTTCATCCATTTATATTCATAATTACATAAGCTAAAAGCGCGGACATACAGACAATCAGACAGACGGACGGACAGAGCGAAACTGTAAGGGTTCCTTGAGTAGTACGGAACCCTAAGGATAACATAAGGATTTCAACATTAATTTTCGTTTTTTAATCATAGCAAAAAAAACTCTTTTTTATCCTGTAACTTTTTAATTTAGCAAGTAGCAACATATTACTGTACTTTTTGAATTTTTCATTCTGCTTTAAAACAAATGCATGTTACCTATTTCAAAATGATAAACGCTTAGTTGGTGCAAGAGTCATACTTTGTAACTATAACTTTTAACGTTTATCGTCCAAAATCACGATAATCGATGATGATATCGCAATAGATATTATCATCGATTATTATGATTTTGGACACCAATGTGTAGACGCAGAATGTTTAATTAAAAGTGAGAAACAATAGGATAATGTAGGTACCAATGTAAAATAATTAGGTATCTAAACTTACCGATTATTTCGGAACCATCTGATGATCGATCCTCGATTTTCTGTAACAAAATTTATATCTTTAGAATATCGTTCTTAGCAAATTCAATACGGCGATAGTAGGTAAAGATTCACTCTGTTCCAATCTAACAACGCTATTGTGAAAACTATTTTCATATCATTGGTTTTTAAATTAATTCCGATTCCAAAAAGAAAATAATAATCCCACCAAAAACATTTTCATGTAAAGTGTGTTTCAATGCTTGCCTGGCCGTTTTGCTACATTCGCTTGGGAAAGGTTTGTCTAAGGTGAAAAATTTACGGACTGTTTTTCTGTTATACTATTCTTGTAGGATCGAAACGGCCAAGCCACATAAATTGACTAAGGCGTAGAGTTTTTGTAGTTAGGCTTGTAGAGTTAAGGCGTGTATAGTAAAGGCGTGTAGAATTAGAAGTTTGGTAATAGCCTTAGAGCCAGTGAAAAGCTACCAGTATTTATTTGACCAGACCTAGGGTCTAACGGTCGGACGGTTTTATACAGTGAGGCCCCTTTACCTACCATACATGAGGTGCCGAGTCACTAAGCCCAAGCCTGATTTAGATAGCCCAAGATTTTGTTGTCTGCCGTGATCAACATAAGTTTTTAAGACCCTAATAAATAAAATATAACAATGGCAGATCTGGTCAATTATAATTATTTTTTTTCAGCACTTTCTAAACTGTCTGCCACTATGCTAAACGCGCGATTATGGTCTGTCATTGTTGTTTTTAGATAATACTAATAATATATTATCAAATTTCAAAACGGCGGACGTGGTCAAATGCATTTAAAATTCGCCAAAAATCGATACCTGTCTTACCTGACCGCTCCCCCCGTCCACCACTTTGGGCTTAGCCGACCTCATGTATGGTAGGTATAGAGGTCTCACTGTACAAAACCCTAGGTCACAGTCAAATACATACAGGTAGGTAGCTTTTCGCTGGCTCTTAGGCTATAAAGTCAGATGCTTGGTTTTACATTAGGTCTGATAGCTTTTTGACAGTGCGAGTTATATGGCATCACTTTACATAAAAATGTTTATGGTGGGATTTCACTTCTTTTTGAAAGTCGGTATGACAACATTTTTTTTCTTTTATCGTTACTTTTTATAACACGGATCCCTACAACAATTTTCAGACCTCAAGAGTAAAAATTTTCGTAGGTGTCTTACAAATTTTCATCCCCTAATTTAAGGGGTAGGAGAATAAAAGCTCACGTTTGACAATTCTAATGTTGTTTATGTGCTTGTTGTTATGTGTTAATACCAGCTTACATACCAAATTTCAACTTTGTAGGACATCCGGAAGTATAGGTTAATTTTGTTGATCAACAGTGAGTCAGTGATAAAATCAGGTTATTTTAGATATCAATAAAATCTTAAGTATAAGACCTAGGCAATCAAAACTTTACATGTTTAATAAGTCTGCTACTGGAAACATATCCTATTTCGTTTGTCTGGTATAATCCAAACCCAAGTTATGAATAAGGATTCAAAAAATCGATGAAACTATTCGAGAAAATGTAGTTTGGTAGTGCCCTTGCGCTTCGCTTAGCTCGTCTTGACGTGGGCACTAGCGTGCCCCCAGAAATATAAACGAATATAGACAAAATCATAGAGATATAATATCGAAATTCAATGACCACCGACTATCCGGATTACCTTTGTAATCCGGATAGTGTGTGTGTGCTTAATATTTAGTGTGTGTGTGTTAAGGTGTTACCTTATTGTATGTACCGTTGTATGCCAGAATTGTTTTCTCAATTTTGTATGAAAACTAGTAAAAATTACCAACAAACGTTTACTTACGTAAATGAAATTTCATTTATGGAAATAAGCTTCTTGCAGAAGTTACTTGAAGTTGTTCTACATTATGAAATTCCTTTAACTGGAGATTTAAGAGGTAGGTATGTCTGTTTTATTATTTCAACCTGCTTTCTTAGTGGCGCAATAGCAATATTTAATACATTTTTACCTCGAGCATTCCTTTACTTAACATCGATTTAACTTTTAAATTTTACTTGATACTCGTAAGTAAAACAAGGGCAGAAGTAAAACTTAGCACAAGAACATTATTAGTTTATGGAAGATGGCAATTACATGCCATTCCATACCAACCGTCCAGATTAGTCCGGCGTATCCGGACTTATAGACTTTTCCGGATTTTTAGGGTTCCGTCGTACTCAAGGAACCCTTATAGTTTCGCTCTGTCCGTCCGTCTGTCTGCCTCTCCATTATCGATACATGTAAAGTGGGTATGAAAAATATTTTTTCATTCTACCCTATCGTGTGGGGTATCGTGGAATAGGTATATTAAAATAATGGCAAGGTTTCATACATTTCTTTTACAAGTTAAGAAACTGGGAGTTTTCCATGCTGATAGATCTTGCTAAATACTCCGACTGCGACCAGTAGACAGCGAAAACTTACTTTGTGACTCACTGTTACATACATTTTATATAGGACGCGACACACGTGCAGCCTAGAAGTAGACTTAATTTTTTTCTGCAATGCGATAAAAATCCAAGAGACTAAACAATATGTAAGTGTGTGTATGAAAATCGAAGTGTCCATTAAAATCGGATTTGAGAATTTGATACCTGACATTCTCAGCATTATTTGTCGGTATTACCATGGTACGAGTACAATTTGAATAAAGTAATTACTCCCACCCTCCCACCTTAAGTTCGTTACCCTCGGAATTTACTATTTCTGAAGGGTTACGATCTTGAAATAAAAACTTGAAAATAACATTTCTAAATTTGGAAATAATTAAAATTAAAATAATACAGACATATAAAATGATAGTCGGTACACTTATACTGTTCACTTTTATAATTTTTACTTTTTCACTATCACTGAGTCCACTTAGAGATTTTTTCCATTTCACTAAAGCTGGTAAATGTTGTATATCACCTAAAATTAATACTCCTTGCACGTATATTGGGGTGAATTCTATTTCTTCCTTTTTAATTTCATTTAGTTTAATGAGGGGTGTGATTCTATAAGTTACTTGTCCAAATGAATTTTGTAAATGACGTAGGCATAAGTTACCTATAACAATCGCAAATCACAACCAGGGTCCGTCTTTAGGATATACGTCCCCTTAATTGGTGTCTTATTAATTTCACTTCCGCATTTATCTGTCATAATTACATTTTCTTTGGAATATATTATTCAGTCTGATGATGAGAGACGCTGTGCTTTTATATTTTCAATCTGGACAGCATAAAGGACACATTGATGTATCGGCTTGATATTCCATCAGCTGTTCTACGCAGGTGGGTATTGTATATGACACAATCTCCTTGTCCGTGCATAAAAACTCTTTACACGGTGATGCTACGGATGAGTATATCGAACCACCATAAGGAAGGCATATTCGGGAAATAAAATAAAAATCTTATTCTTACCTTCATCAAAAACAGGTAAAGAGTAAATTTTATAAAAATCGTAATTATTATTATCTACTAATGGAACCTCTATTATAAACGTGATCTGATTTCCTTTTACATAAGCTTTTACTGACAACATACGTTCTATCTTAACTAAATTACTTTCTATTACAGGATATATCAAATTAATAGGTCTTTACCTATGAAATTGCCGTTCTGCAGTACTGGCCATTTCAAATCAAATAAATTTTTGTTTGGCTAAGAATTCTAATTTCAAATTAATTTTATTTTGAAAACATGGAATTCTTTTTCCAATAGTAGTAATTTGTTTATTGATTAGTATTACATTTTCATCGCATTTCAATCTTTTTCGTCATCATGGATACGTTAAAAATTCGAGTAATTATGGAATATGAGTACCGTCGTGGCAGCAACGCAGCACAAGCGGCACGTAACATCAACGACGTTTACGGAGCTAACACTACAAGCCAACGCACCACCTGTTATTGGTTTGCTCGCTTCTAAGGCGATTGTGGAAGCTGATGATACTCAATCTACGGCTGAATTAGCAGCAGCTTTCGACGTTAACGTCAAAACCATATTGATCCATTTGCGTCAAATTGGCAAGGTAAAAAAGCTTAACAAATGGGTGCCCACGAACTCAATGATCGCCAGCGCGAAGTACGCGTCGAGACGTGCCTTGCACTGCTCAACAGACACAAAAATGAAGGAATTTTGAACCGCATTGTTACTTGCGATGAAAAATGGATTCTGCTTGATAACTGCAAGCGCTCAGCAAGTTGGTTGGATCCTGGTTCAGCACCTAAACAATGACCTAAACGAAAACCTATCCCTAGAAAAGTGATGGTCACTGTTTGGTGGTCTAGCGCCGGTGTGATTCATCACAGCTTCTTACCAAACGGGGTAAGCATTACTGCAGATGTGTACTGTGAAGAACTGAACACAATGATGGAGAAGCTGGCACATCTCCAACCAGCATTGGTCAATCGCTCTCGTCTCCGCTGCTCCTGCACGACAACGCGCGACCTCATACTGCACAGTAGACGTTCTCCAAGTTGCAAGAACTGGGGTTGGAAGCTCTCCGTCATCCGCCCTACTCACCAGACCTTGCGCCTACAGACTACTACTTTTTCCAGAATTTGGATAACTTCTTGGCGGGAAAAAAATTCAATACCCGAGAGACAGTACAAAATGCCTTTGAAGAATTTGTTGCCTCCCGTCCAGCTGATTTGAAACTGCCACTGGGCAGTTTATTGATGCCCTTCTTAAAGAAATCAGCTGGACGGCAAGCAATCAATGCATCTTTGCCAACGCAGTCGTTGGCAAAGATGCATTGATTGCTTGGGTGATTACTTCGATTAATACAAATAAAAAATACATAAAAAAAATATAGGTTGTCTGTAAAGTCGGTTTACTGACGATAGTTGAACGTGACAACGTCAACAACAACAACAATAATAATAATGAGGTAAAGGCAATGCGAGGTAACGCTGGTACTTGGTAACGATAACGGGTAACAGGTAACGCATGAGTCATGTTTTTTCGTGCGTGCAGCCGGCTCTATCGATTTATAAGACGTTATCACGTCAAAAAAAATTATTTTCATACAAAACGGCAATTTCATAGGTAAATATCTAATATTAAACTTTTGTACATTAATTAAGATTTCAAATAATTATGTCGAATTAACAATTGCTTGGTATAGAATAGATACCTTGCTTAAGACAAGAGCATTTTCAATATCGTTTAAAATAATATATATATAGTTCTGAAACTATACATAAAAGTTGTAAACATACTTAATGCATAAGTAGCGTAAACTGACTTACTTTCCTTAGTATTTAAATATTTAAGCATTGCTTCAATACGTTTTAATCTTTCATTTTGAATAATAGATATTATAAATACTTTCAGTGCTATTAATGAGGTAATCCATAATTTTGGTAATTAAAGTAATTTTCTTTTGCAATAAATTTTGATTATTATTTAAATATTAAATTAAACTATCATATATGAGTGCGTCCTCATTGTCTAGGTTTCCAGTAATAATAGACTTAATTACTGTGCCTAGGGGATTTAATAAACCTCTCTTAAATCTTTGCGTGGGAACAATCTGTCTAAATTTAGAAATTGTATTGAGATTTTATATTGTTAAATTCGTAATAATATGGCTAACTACCATTAATTAATAAAATCCTTATATCCATTTATATTATATTCTAAATCCTGATATATCCTAACTAAATCTAAAAATTTTATAATAATGCACTTATTATTTTGTTTATATGCGCAACCTTCTTTTACTGGAAGAAGGCCTGGAATTCCTTTAATATTTTGCAGTTGAAGGGCCTGGCTGTGGCTCACCGGAACCAGGATTATGACACACCACCTGTGGAGGGCGTTTTAATGTTTTTAATCGGAACTTTACTATCCCTAGTTCCTACTTTAATTGGTACTGTATTTCGAATAACAGGGCCACTAACTTGTGGCTTTTGATATAAGGGTTTATTTTTACTTTTACGCTTATTTACTACTTTAGCGAAGATTGTACTTTTTTCTTGAAATTCTGGAGTAGTTTCGCCTCCTTTTCTTTTTATTTCCTTTTCTTTTAATTCTAAAATTCTATTTGTTAAGAAATTATATAAGTATTTAGTTCTTTTAACATGATCTTTCTAATAACTGTTGCATATATGTTTTTTCAAATCTAATAGATATTAAATATATTATTAGAATCGGTGTGTCCGAAAACTACTTCAAATTGTGTTAGTTGTGTCACAAGGATCACAGTGTGACACAACTAACACCATTTCTTTAAATGGTTAACTTGTTCAATTATGGCATACAATAATACTAATCGTAGTATTAATATATGCCATAATTGAATAAGTCATTACTGAAGCTGCATCAGTAAACTTTTGTTCATATTTTGCTAATCTATAAATTTCTAAAATAGTGGAATGAAATCTTTCTACTATTCCCGTAGAATTTGAGCTGTTTGGTGTAGTAATATGTAATTCTATTTTGTACATTTCAGTTAATTCTTTCATTAATAAATTATTGAATTCAGTTCCTGGGTCACAATATATCTTTTTAGGAATTCCATAAAATGAGAAATACTTTATTAAAGCTCGGACTACTTCTGGTGTAGAACGATTGCTCATATTGATTGCTTGTCCTAATTTGCTAAAAGCACCTACTAATGTTAAATAAAATCTACCCTCTATACAAAATAAGTCAATAAAAATTACTTGAAAAGGCGCATTTTTTGTCTGTGTAAGTTGCTGTAAGGGCTTAATAGGTTTTCTGTCGTATTTCATTTTTCTACATAATTCACAAGCATTTATAATTGCTGACACTGTTTCTTGTAAATTTTCCCAATAATAACTTCGCTTAAGTAATTCTAACTATTGTTTCTTTTATTCCACGATGGCATGTTTTCCCTTCGTGGTACTTAAAAACTATCGCTTTTTGCTCTTTTTTATTATCTATATATACTCGTACTACACGTTCGGTACATTCTACCATATTAAATGTATTATTTTTAAATAATGTTATAATTGTATTTACACACTCTATTCTGTGTTGTTTCTCTTCAAAATAAATGAAATATTTAATTTTTGGGCATATGTATGCTTTTAAAAAGTTTTTAATTAATTATATATTATTTATCGGTAAGAAGACTTCTAGAATTCTTTGTTTGGGTCTAGATAGATAGTTTACGTGTAATTCGTTTTTAAACCAAGAAAATACTAATATTTGATTGGGTTTTGTATCAATAGCTTCGTTTAGTAAAATTAATATTTGAGTGTGCTGTTTCATCACTACTACATATTATACTACTGTACTAGATACTGAAGGTATCGGGTAACTGCTCTTCAAGCTCTAAATCATCCGGGCTAACTGAAATAGTAGCAGACGATTCTGAAATAGTAATCGTTCTGCTATCTTCTGATAATCTTTTATTTTCTGCAAATTGTGCAATTTTACTATATTTAATATACTATATTTAAATTCTGTATCACTGAGTGTTCTGCTAGCATATGCAATTGGGTGATCTTCACCAAGAGATCCCTGAGAATGAACTGCACCTAACGCTATATTTGAAGCGTCGGTGGTTAAAATAAATGGCTTATCAAAATCTGGATACTGTAGTAATGATGCATTAACTAATAATTCTTTACACTTTTGAAACGCTTCTATATATTTACTATCAATTATTATTTTATTACGTTTTTTTAAACAAGCCGTCAGAGGCTGCGTTATTTTCGCAAAATATTTAATGAAACGTCTATAATATCCTACTAATCCTAAGAAGCTGTTGATTTCTGTATTAGTTTTTGGAATCGGATAATCTAGGACTATTTTTATTTTATCATTATTCGTTTTTAGGCCATCTTTTGTAATCGTATGTCCTAAATATAAAACTTCTTTTTTTAAAAACTGAGATTTGTCTAATTGTACCTTTAAATTAATCTTACGTAATCTATCAAAAACAATCCTTAAACTATTTATATGTTCACGTAATGAACCTGAAAAAAACAATAATGTCATTTATATAAACCATGCAATTATATAATAGGTCTTTACCTATGAAATTGCCGTTCTGCAGTACTGGCCATTTCAAATCAAAATAATTTTTGTTTGACTAAGAATTCTAATTTCAAATTAATTTTATTTTAAAAACATGGAATTCTTTTTCCAAAATTAGTCATTTGTTTATTGATTAGTGTTACATTTTCATTGCATTTCAATCTTTTTCGTCATCATGGATACGTTAAAAATTCGAGTAATTATGGAATATGAGTACCGTCGTGGCAGCAACGAGGCACAAGCAGCACGCAATATCAACGACATTTACGATGCTAACACTACAAACCAACGCACCACCTGTTATTGGTTTGCTCGCTTCCGTTCTGAAAATTTCGACCTGAAAAATGAACCTCGCGGTCGTCCGAAGACTTTGGTCGACAATGACGAATTAAAGGCGATTGTGGAAGCTGATGATACACAATCTACTGCTGAATTAGCAGCAACTTTCGACGTCAGCGTCAAAACAATATTGGTCCATTTGCGTCAAATTGGCAAGGTAAAAAAGCTTGACAAATGGGTGCCCCACGAACTCAATGATCGCCAGCGCGAAGTACGAGATGTGCCTTGCACTGCTTAACAGACACACAAATGAAGGAATTTTGAACCGCATTGTTACCTGCAATGAAAAATGGATTCTGTTTGATAACTGCAAGCGCTCAGCAAGTTGGTTGGATCCTGGTTAAGCACCTAAACAATGCCCTAAACGAAAACTTACCCCTAGAAAAGTGATGGTCACTGTTTGGTGGTCTAGCGCCGGTGTGATTCATCACAGCTTCTTACCAAACGGGGTGAGCATTACTTCAGATGTGTACTGTGAAGAACTGAACACAATGATGGAGAAGCTGGCACATCTCCAACCAGGATCGGTCAATCGCTCGTCTCCGCTGCTCCTGCACGACAACGCGCGACCTCATACTACATAGCAGACGGTCTCCAAGATGCAAGAACTGGAGTTGGAAGCTCTCCGTCATCCGCCCTACTCACCAAACACTGCGCCTACAGATTACTACTTTTTCCAGAATTTGGATAACTTCTTGGCGGAAAAAAATTCAATACCCGAGAGGCAGAACAAAATGCCTTTTAAGAATTTGTTGCCTCCCGTCCAGATAATTTCTTTAAGAAGGGCATCAATAAACTGCCACTGCGTTGGCAAAGATGCATAAATTGCATGGGTGATTACTTCGATTAATACAAATAAAAAATACATGAAAAAAAAATAGTTTAAATTTTTCTATATATTAATTCTATATTTATGTTCGCCTGAAGCATCCATTTTTTTGGAACTAAGTGCACAGGTGCACTCCACGAAGAGAACGACTCCTGTATTACATTATCTTCTAATAACTTTTTAACTTGATTTTGAATTTCGTTTGACTGTACTGTACTTAAATATTTATAATCGATGTCATCACGAACATTGTTGAAGGCTGAGATATTTCCTCCTGCAATCTTAATTTATTTAAATGATTTATGTTTTGTCTAGGGGCTGTTCTCATAGACCCGTCTGTATAAATTTGTAGTTGTATATTTTGTGGATTATAACCGAAATTTTGTTGCGGTCTATAACCAAAAGGTCTTTATCCGAACTGAGGTTGCGTCTTTTTAAACTGATTAAACTGTCTATTGCCAAATTGATTATTTTGTCCAAATTGTTGTGGCGTCATACGTTGCATATTATTAAAATTAGGTTTATATCCAAACTGTTGTTTGTTATTATTAAAATGTTTAAATTTTGCAACATTTGTTTTTGATGTGCCGGTGCACCAAATTGCTGTGCCTGAGGCGGAATTAGAAATTTAAAATTATTATTAAACTTTGGAACATTAAAATTATTTTTAAAATTAAAATGATTGTTGGAATTTTTTTATTAAATGAGTGTCCTTTGCTCAAGTGCTCATGAAAATTCACTTCCTCTAACACTATACTAAGAGCATTTTCAAGAGTACCTGGCACTTTTAATCTTACAATTCTTACCATGTACTCGAGTAAATTATATAAAAATACATTGAGTGCCATATTGTTATAAATAATAATTTTACTTTTTTTTATTTCGTCCTTTTTTTATTTTATTCTATTTACTTTATAAAATTAAGTTTGACCTAACTGATTGTATTCTGTTACAAAATTCTAAATATGATTCATTGCTTCTAATTTTTAAGTTTTATAGCTCAATGCGATGCACTTTTTGTTACTTTAATCACCAAAATGTTGGATCAGAAGTTCCTTGAAATCTGACCAAGAAACTACATCCTCTCTTTCAGTTATAAAGAGAAGCAGCATTATCTACAAGCCTGCTCATTAAACAATACATAATATATGCATTCTGGGCTTGGCTACCCTTAAATTTTTCAATAACATATTCACATTTTCTTAAATATAAATTAAGGTGTCTTTTATCTCCACCGAATAGTGGAATTAATTTTTAAAATTCATTCGGAATTAAGGTAGATTGCTCCATTTTGCAAAATTAAAATATTAATAATTACATACAAAAAAATTCTAACAATATTTAATTAATTTCATTATTTCAATTCTTATAACACAATAATATTTCAATATATAATAATTATAACTTATTTTAATTATAATTTATTTTTATAATATTTCAATAATTATTTAATTACTTAAATATACCTTTCTTTTAAAATATCACTACTTTCATTTATTTTCTTTAAATATATCAATTCAATTATATTTTTTTTTTAACACTTATAATTATTTAATACCTAACTGGGAAACCAGTTTACGTTACAAGTGTTACAATTTGAATAAACTAATTATAATAAAACTTAAGACTAAGTTAACGAACAGAGCTTTTGTGTCTGTACGGAGACAAACTAGCAGAAGCTCATGCTCCAGTTGAATGATGTTATATCGGGCTCGAAATATAATGTGGAGTCCGATTACTTCCGAAAAAAACGTCAACTGAACGTCAGAGCAACAACCATATGTCTCGAAATTTTTAAATTATTTCTTAATATTTATTGCGTTATACTTGTATAAAACAATACCAATTACGTTTGGAACACCACAGAAAATTCTACGAGTAATTTTCAAGATTTGCTAACGCCTGGACCCCGACTTATTTTACCGACCGGATTACTATGGAGCAGTGAATGGCTTGGAACGGCCCAAGTTGAGTAAACGGTGTTTCCTACTTACACCCCAAATACACACTGGATGTTTTGTTGGACACCATAACATCGATGTACGCGGTTGGAGTAGTGAATGGACTAGGACAGCCCTAGCTCAGTAACCAACAACGGTTCCTAGTTACACCTTGTTGGACACCATAGCTTGCAATCGGAGCTATCAAGGTGAATGACCAAACAAGCACCATTAGAAGGAGGATAATATATTTTAGCAGTTTGCACCCCAAGAGGTTCAAGGTTATTTAATATTAGTTAAGCAATTTTTTAATTTTTGTCTATAGTTTATTCTATTATATAAGTTATCATTTATAGTTTATCTTTATCAACCTATGACAAGCAGCCAGGATGCAGGGACCTCCACTAATATTTCGACCGTGTCCTTTGGAAATCTGTTGCAATGCTCCCACTGTTCCCGATATTTTAAAAGCCAGCGGGGTTTGAACATCCACGTAGGCAAAAGCCACAAACAGCTTCTAACACTCATTCCCCCAATAACCAATTCACTTCCGAACCCAATTTATCAAACAAATTTCTGGCAAGAAATATCCAAATTTAAACGTTTTATACCAGTTCTAAGACGGATCCCTAGGGGTGCCAGAGTGACTGTAGCCCAGAAGCTTGCCGAGACGATACGCCACACAGTGCTGGAGAACTCGACGCAAGCCTGGGAAAATCTACTCACCTTTCCCTACCGTTTTCTGCATATCACTAGAGATCCGCTCAACAATGCCTCCCTCACTTCAAGAATCAAAAATAATTGTGTTTCGGACATTAACCTCAACCCAAATTATTCTTCACATTCCACGGTCAAACATAACATCGTGGAAACTGTGGAAAATAAAATAAGTGAGGGAGACATTAAGGGTGCAGCGCGGCTCCTGTTTTCCAATGACACGGTCGCCCCCGACTGCCCAGAAACCCTCATCGCCCTGGAAAACAAACATCCATCACAATACAATCCTTTCGCAGTTTCCAATGACGCATTACCACCACTACAAACGTCGACAGACAAAGTACGCGGAGCCATCATATCCTTTCTTCCGGGTTCAGCTGGCGGCCTCGACGGTCTCACCCCTCAGCATCTGAAGGACCTCACCAGCGGTTGCTGCGGGGAGGCCGGCGAGAAGCTCCTGCATGAACTTACGAATCTGTGCAACCTGATGCTACGTGGAGGGGTCATCAGATATCGTAGACATTCTGTATGGAGCTAACCTCTGCGCCTTGAGGAAGAGAGATGGTGGCATTCGTCCGATTGCTGTCGGCTCCACATACCGGCGCCTTACAGCCAAACTAGCTTGCAAATCGGTAACTTCCCTCGCGTCATACTTCCAGCCAAAACAGCTCGGTTTTGCCTGCAAAGGAGGTTGTGAGGCCGCCGTTCACTCTTTCAGGACAGCTATCCACAATCAAGGCGATGATGTGTTTCTGAAGGTCGATATCAAAAACGCTTTCAACTCAGTTGACCGAGGCGCCTTGTTGGCCCAAATTAAATCTAAAGCACCTGCCATTTTACCATTTATGCTCCAGTGTTACAACGACCCCACCAAACTCATTTACAAAGACCACCTCATCTCATCAGAAGTGGGCTGCCAACAGGGCGACCCTCTAGGTCCAGCAATCTTCAGCCTTGCTATACACCCGGTCATCGAGCTTCTAAATTCAAAATTTAATGTTTGGTATTTGGATGATGGGACCCTTGGAAGCGATGCACCCACTGTACTATCAGACTTCCGCACTCTGATCCGCGAGTTCCAAAAATAGGTCTGCAGCTGAACAGTTGCCAGACAGTTGTGGGAATAGAAACGCGATTATATCCAGCTTTAAAGAAATAGCTCCACAACTGTCTGTCATTGACAAGGATTCGCTCTTTCTTTTGGGCTCACCTATTTTAGACGAATCTCTCCCGGACTTCTTAGATAACAAATTACAAAATTTTAATGAAACTTTAGACCGCCTCCTCCAAATTAACTGTCACATGGCCTTTACCCTAATCCCTTTTTGCATTTTCTTACCTAAATTGACATATGTCTTACGGTGTTGTCAACTGTGGAAGTTCCCTCAACTTCTCAAACAGTTGGATGATACCATAAGACAAACGCTCTCCACTATTTTGAATACAAATTTCGATGATCGCGCATGGACTCAGGCAACGCTTCCAGTTAGGTTCGGTGGCCTGGGTGTTCGAAAGCCCTCTGACATATCGCTTCCGGCCTTCTTGTCCTCAGTCCACGCGAACCATAGTCTTATCTCCAAAATACTACATCACCCATCCTACTCCAATACAAACTACCTTTCTGGAGGCCAAGGACGCCTGGAGCGTAACTAGTGCTTGTAGCGAATTGCCTGACAATACTTTTTCCCAAAGGCTCTGGGACGAGCCACTCTGCAGACTGGTACGGAATAATCTTCTTAATACGTCCTCCAGTCCTGTGGAGCAGGCTCGCCTCTTAGCTGCGGAGAAGTGGGAGTCGGGCCTTTGGCTACAAGCGTTACCGTCACCCAATACGGGCACATTGCTGGATCGAACAGCTTTCCGGTTAGCCACATCCCTGCGTTTTGGCACCCCCCACGTCCCCCCCCCCCCCCCATCGCTGTGTTTGTGATGCAAATGTGGACAGCCTCGGACACCACAGGCTGTCCTGTCAACGAAGCGCCGGCCGCACCTCCCGACATCACTGCCTGAACGATCTCATCCGTCGGGCTCTTGTCACCGCCGGAGTGCCAGCTGTGCTGGAACCCTCTGGTTTGGCGCGCGACGATGGCAAGAGACCAGACGGTATGACCCTGGTCCCTTGGAGAGTGGGACGGTCTCTTGTATGGGACGCTACTTGCGTCGATACACTTGCTCCGTCCCATGTCCAGGGCACCTCGAGTTCTGCAGGTGCGGCCGCCAATCAGGCGGAAAACCTTAAGCGGCGCAAATATGAGAACCTTAGTCGGGATCGCATATTTGAACCGTTTGGGGTTGAAACCTTAGGTACATGGTGTCTGGGTGCGCACAAACTTTTCAGAGAAATCTCCAAAAAACTCATTGAGGCCACCCGAGACCCCAGAGCCGGCACCTTCCTGGCCCAGAGAATAAGTATCGCAATCCAGCGAGGAAACTATTTGAGCCTTTTAGGTACTCTGCCTGGTGGGGACGACCTGGGAGATTTCTTTGTTTTGTAGCATTATAAGTTTTGGAGTAGTTATTATTTTCTTAGTACTTACCTACTTTTATGGTACAATTGATTTTGTCTTCTCTTTCTGTTTTTCTCGGATTTCTTGGATAATTATTACCTCCTAGAAATAAATAATTTATTAAACAATGATGATTCTATATAAGCAACAAATATGTCATCACTGCATTATAAAGTGACGACGTGGTGCTGAGGGGTTGACATAACTACCTACTAAAATATTATTTTTTGTTAAATTTTCGAGAGTAATCTTTGTATGCAAATAATAATGTTTTTTATAATTCTTTAAAACAAAAAAATATTTAGGCCACATTTGCCGCCTCCTAAAATTTGCCGCCGTAGGCTTCAGCCTACTCGGCCATCTGGTAAATCTGGTAAATTATTGACAGGATTTGCAGACTGGACCGAGACGATAGCCCTTAAAATAGGGCCAAAACCGTGAAAACGTGATTTTTATTTCACGTATTAGACATTATGCGATACGATGTCGCTTATCGCGCGCGATATTGTGAGAGACAGCTTTATAATTTTTTATATTGAATCACATATACCTTCCTATTATTTTATTTTGCCTGTTAGACAGAAAAAGGTTAAAAAAATTAAATGTTGTGACTTATTGACAAACATCAACATAAAATTATATCAAACGCACGGTAGGTGAGCTAACTGAGGTAGCGATAATAATTATAAACTATAAATAATGTAATAATTAAAAGTATATAATATATAATATATGCTAAAAATCTATAAACGAAAAAGTTTTTGTGACCGAGTACTTCGCCGCATGCCCAGTGTCATAATCCTGTGCACGCCACTGCCATTAGGTATTGTATATAAGCTGATGATGATGATGACTGTTATATAATGGCATATGCTTGCAGTTCTTTAAACAATGTCGAAATTTCCAAACGCGTATCTTTAAAGACTGAGGAGTTCTGTTCAGTGCTTTTGGATCCAGAGTATACCTTGGTGCAGAATCTTACTTTTTGGTAGCATATGCTTGGGTTACTTCTGAAAAAGTCCAAATCACTATATAGTGTCCATATAAATTTCGAGGAGTTCCCTCGAGTCCTCATGGATGCCATCATCAGGACACCGCTTTGGTGACAACGAGACCAATTTCGGATTATACACAATACATGAAAAAAAGAATTTTGAAACTCGGTCCATAAACGGGAGAATAATGTTCAAAGATATCCGTGTTGGTGTAAAATACTATGAGAATTACCTATTATATCATCATTATGTCATGATTTATGGTATGATGATGGTGGTGATGATGATGATTAATTTAATTAACATAGTGGCTTATGCTTTCAGTTCTTTATGCAACGCCGAAATCCCCAAACATGTATATATAAGGAGTCAGGAGTTCTGTTCAGTACTTTTGGATCCAGGGTATACCTTGGTGCAAAATCTTACTTTTGGGTAGCATATGATTGGGTTACTTCAGAAAAAGTCGAAATCACTATATGTGTCCATACAAATTTTGAGGAGTTCCCTCGATTCCTCATGGATCCCAGCATCAGGTCACCACTTTTGTGAAAACGGGACCAACTTCGGAGTATTTTGAAAATCGGTCAACAGACGGCGGAGTTATCGTTGAACAACCCAAAAATATATATACCTTACTTTTGGGTAGCATATGATTGGGTTACTTCAGAAAAAGTCGAAATCACTATATGTTTCCATACAAATTTTGAGGAGTTCACTCGATTCCTCATGGATCCCATCATTTGGTCACCACTTTTGTGAAAACGGGACCAACTTCGGAGTATTTTGAAAATCGGTCAACAGACGGCGGAGTTATCGTTGAACAACCCAAAAATATATATACAGGGTGTCTCAAAATTAGCACGTCACACTGACCCCGGAGGTATATGAACCCAAGACGCATTGAACAAGCCTAACATGCCCATAGAAAAGTTTCGTGGGTTTTGAGTTATGACCAGTTTTAGTCATTTTTTTAAAATCACCATTTTTTTGTAATGTTCGCATCAGAGACTTTTTACAATGCACTTTATTTTTCTTTTTTTTATGTGTGCTCGCTCAAGACTAGTTACTTATTATGAAACAAACAATACTTAGTCGATAAGTAATGTCAAATAACGACAGTTGATAGTCAATTTCAATTTTATTCTCTCATAAAAATAATAGTTTCTACTTTGAGCAGCCACAGTGAAAAAAAATTACTTCAAGCATAATGAACATTTACCTTTAAAAACTTCCCTATGCCATGCCAATTCCAAAATGGTGTAGCACTTGTATTGTATATTATTAATAAATTATCAAATTTTAGTTGTTTCTCATCAATGCCCTACGTAAGTGGAATTAATAAAAATAAACCAGTAAGACCTGCAGTTGCCACGATGAAGTAGGTAGAGAATTGGTCTAGTAGGATGTCTTTTTTTTACCTAGCTTAGTAATTGGGGCTGAAAGAGATAAAAAATAATACGCTGTTAACACCGAAATGCTATCTGTTGTTGACGTGGACAGTATATGAATAGTGCCAGAGCAGACAACAGTTTAGTGTGAATAACACAATATCTCTGCACCTCGCTCGCTGGAATGAAGTTTTTAATCTCATTTCTTCTTTCATCTCCCCGCGTTCTCCTTGACGCTAGAGCGCCAAATGATGTCATCGAGCCAGATGCAGAGATTTGTGGGCAGGTGTAGGTGTTGAAAGAAAATAAAAAAAGTTTCGTATGAATTTTGCATTTATTTTGTTTACAACAAGTGTTCAAATTGTCTTCCTCCCATTCTTATGCACAAGTGACACCTTCGTATAAAATTTCGGTTGAGTCTTCTTATTAAGCTTATGGTCGATATTTCACGGGCTGCTTCAAATACCCTTTGCCTTAATTCAGCCTCAGATGTAATCGGTTTTGCGTAGACTTTATCTTTTAAACATGCCCAATAGAAAAAATCCAAAGGATTTAAATCCGGGGAACGTGGCGGCCACAAAATCGGTTCCAGTCGCCGTATCCACCGGTTAGGATATGCAATATCGAGGTGCTCTCGTACGGCGCGGGCGTAGTGTGGTGGGAAGCCATCGGTTTGGAGCTACATCATTTCCCTCAATTCCTCAGGGAAGCCCTCTAGTAATACTGGAAAATCATTCTCCAAAAAATTTAAGTAATTTTCTCTCTTCAGGACAGCTGGTAACTCGAATGGTCCTACTATCTGGCCATTTAATATTCCTATCCACAAGTTAATTTTAAATTGATATTGAGAGCGAACTTCTCTTTTTTCATGAGGGTTGGTAAGACGCCAGCCATTAAGGTGTCTATCTCGTTTACATGCAGATACGTCGCTCCACAAGACATCATTAAAAAAGTTTGGATTTTCTCTCCATTTAGCAATCATCTGGCGACAAAATACAACGCACCGTTTGTAGTCACTTGTTAGAAGCGTTTGGACACGTGTTATGTGGTAGGGATGCCGCTTTAAAATTGCTAGATAATAATCTAGCAATTTTGCATTAGCTGCTGTTCTATCTCCTTCATGTCTTCAATAGTGCTGATTCTTCTGATTCTTCTATTAGCTTATTAGCTAATAGAAGAATCTTATAGTCCATTTGCAGCACCGGTGGTAACATTAGCATTTAAAAAAGAAGATAATAAAAAAACAAGATTATGTATGGACTTTAGAGACCTGAATAAAATTGTAGTACCACAAGCTCAACCTTTCCCGTTAATTGAAGATTTAGTGATAAAGACTAGGAACTGCAAGTATTTTACAACTCTAGATGTAAATTCAGCTTTTTGGTCTATACCGTTACGAGTCGATGATAGAAAAAAAACTGGGTTTGTAACACAAGAAGGACGTTACCAGTGAACATGCCTTCCCTCTGGCTTGAAAACGTCATCAGCAATTTTTCAAAGGGTACTGAGCAACATATTAAGAAAATATAAACTTACTGACTTTACGGTTAATTACATTGATGACATTTTAATTTTTTCAAAGGATTTTGATGAACATATCAATCACTTAAAGCAGTTGCTGGAGGCCATAATAAAAGAAGGATTCCGTCTAAAATTTACAAAGTGCATTTTTGCATCAGGTTCTGTAAAATATTTAGGACACATAATTCAGAACAACTCCGTACAACCATTAAAGGATAATATAATTTCAGTGCAAAATTTTCCAATTCCTAAAAATCAGAAGAATGTTAGACAATTTTTAGGAAAGATAAATTTTTATCATGAATACATCCCAAGAAAAGCAATAATTTTAGATCCTTTACATCAGTTACTAAGAAAAGGGCAGAATTTTTCTTGGTCTAATGAATGCCAAAAATCTTTTGAGATGATAAAAAACTTACTTTGCTCAAAACCGATATTTATACAGACGCATCTATACAAGGAGTTGGCGCTGTTTTAAAACAGGTACAGCCAGATGGTAAAGAAAAACCTGTGGCTTATTTTTCGAAGAAATTAATCGAAACTCAAAAGAAAAAGAAAGCTATTTATTTAGAACTGTTGGCAATAAAAGAAGCGGTAACGTATTGGCAATATTGGTTAATAGGAAAACCATTTACAGTTTTTTGCAGATCACAAACCTTTGGAAAACATGAATTTAAAATCGAGAACCGACGAAGAACTAGGTAACCTATCTTATTATCTTTCACAATATGAATTTAAAATAATATACTCTCCTGGGAAGAATAATTTAGAGGCATACTGTTTAAGTAGGAACCCAGTACCGAATTCTGATGAAAACACAGATGAACAACTTAGAGTAGTTAATATGATAAAGATTGAAGACATTTTAAAAGATCAAGAAAGAAATAAAGAAATACAAGAAAAAAATATAAATTTATGAATAAACAAAACGTATACTTCAAAAAGGTTGGAAAACGAGATAAAATAATTTTATCAGAGGAACTAAGTTTAACATTTTTGAAAAATATCCATGAAAATATGTGTCATATAGGAATCAACCAAATGCAGAAGACTGTTGGTAAATTTTATTCAATTAGAAATTTATCCAATAATATAAAGAAGATTTGCAGAAATTGTAAAATTTGTATAAAAAATAAGTCAAGAGGATATGATAAATTTGGATACATTTCTCATTTAGGACCAGCCACTGAACCTTTTGATATAATGTCTATCGACACAATAGGAGGATTTGGAGGTTCGAGATCATCAAAGAAATATCTACATTTATTAGTAGACCATTTTACTAGATTTGCATTCATTCTTACATCAAGAACTCAAACCGCTAATGATTTCATTAAACTATTATCGAATATAACGGAAACGGATGAAATTGGTATGATTTTGACTGATCAATATCCGGGAATTATATTCAAGTACATTCAAAACATTTTTAAATGACACAAATATATCCGTGGTATTTACAGCAGTTAACTGTCCGTTCTCTAATTGCTTAAATGAACGTCTTAATCAAACATTGGTGAATAAAATCAGGTGTAAAATTAATGAAAAAGGCAGGAAAAAAGCATGGACAAACGTAGCTAAAGAGTGTGTTAGTAAATATAATGAGACCATTCACACAGTTACAGGATTTTCACCAAAATATCTTTTATATGGAACAAATGACGTAACAATTTTACCAAAGGAATTGAGGAGCAGCACATCAAAGTGTAGCGGGCTTCGACCTCTTGATTGTAAGTCCTGATGTGTGTCTGAGTGGTGATGATAATAATACAGCAACAATTATTGTATTCTCCTTTATTGGTGCTTAACACTGATTACGTATTACATTTAATATGAGGTATATGCCTAACATAGCAATATACCTACGTCTACACTATTTATAGCCTTTTGGTCAACTGAAATAAACAAACTAAATAGGCTTTACTTCATGACATCTGTCAATGTCAAAAATGACATTGACACTTACTTTTGTCAATATGCAACACAAAGCATGATTGAATAAAAGATAAGAAAATTGCTTTTGATAATACAATAAAATCTCATAATTATAACAAACACCTATTTGATAGAAATCGGAAACAATGGAATTTTAATAGAGGAGATTTAGTTTATGTTGAAAATGGGAATAGATTAAGTAGATCAAAATTAGATGAATTAAATATTGGACCATATCGAATAATCGAAAAAGTATCTAATTCTATATATACTAAACAAATTCCTGTACCTGTATTCGATTTAGAGGAATCTTAAAAAAGAAAAAAGAGGATTTTACTTTAGATAGAGGTGAGATTTAAAAAAAATGGATTTTTTTTCCCTTGAAGGAGGATGTAAATAATAAACTAAGTTTTTATTTAAAGTAGTGTTATGTGCTAGATAATTTAAATATTTTTAGAAGAAATTATAATGAAGTCTTATTGAGATTGTCAAATTTTATTGAAATGGAAAAATGTTAAAAGCAAAGAATATAAAAATGTACAAAAGATTTTAATTTAATACCATACTGGAGGAATAACAATAAACATAATTGTCGTTTCTCGTATTTACAGGTATGATAATATGTTATTTAATGTAGTTTTTAGTTTGTCTAAAAGTAATGTTTTTGATATCGACTTATAATAAACTAGTATTTACAGATAAACAAAATAGTATATATATATATTGAAGTCGGTACCAGCCCAATAAAATAAACATTAATTTCAACACAACTACGTCTTATATAAAAAACAAAATTTTAAAAAATTCACGTTCAATTTGGCTGGTACCGACTTCAAAAATAAGATTGAGTAGAGAAATAGTTAAATTTTAGCAGAATTTAAAAGGGGAATTATTTCGACAATAAGAATTATTTCACACTTTTTAGTGATTATTAAGAATGTTATTGCTTTTACTTTGGAAGACGGTTTATATATTTTTTAAATATTTATTTATTTCATTTGAAAGCTGTGATCGAGATGGATTTTAGTCATGGTCCAAGAAAATATGCTCAGCCATTTGAAGATCATCAGCTCTTTTCTAGTTGACGAAAGGTTGTAAGCAACTTTCACTGGCCTTATCGGTTCAATATTTCTATTTGGCACTTTAACAATATTGCTTACACTTGGTACCTAACGTTAATCTGATACTGCAGCATCACCTGGAATCCGTAGATACCCAACTCCTCACAAACTTCCAGCAGAGGTATAGTGTTTGGCAGTGGCGTGGGGTTCCTAACGGATGTCCCAATAAGAGTGCCCGATTTAAATTTGGCGCCATTTTTTTTCTGAACAAGTGGCAGCTCTGAAACTTGACAGCTGTCATCTATGATTGTTCCGATTATTAAATATGGAGCGTTACACAAAAGAACAACGCGTTATCATTGTGAAAACCCATTACAAAAATGGGGAAAGCTACGCTGAAACCGCTCGCAAACTTCGCGTAATTTTCGGTCGTGAAAGTGCACCAAATGTGTCAACAATTCGAAGAGTAATCAATAAATTTGAGGAAACTGGGTCGATTATGGAAGGCAAGTCTCCTGTACGTCGGCGTACCGGTTGGTCTCTCGAAAACATCGCTGCTGTAAAACGAGAGTGTCGCCGAAAACCCGGGAACATCAATTCGGCATCGTTCACAACAACTCCACTTTCGAGGAACACCACGCAGCGAATTCTAACGAAGGACCTTCACCTTCATCCTTACAAGATTCAGCTGACCCAGGAGATTACAGCAGCAGACCATGCACAGCGCCGACCATTCGTTGAATGGGTGTGGGAGCAAAATGAACTGGATGCCGATTTTTCGAAAAAAATCATCTTCACCGATGAGGTGCACTTTCATTTGAACGGGTTCGTTAACAAACAAAATTGTCGAATTTGGGGCTTACAAAATCCGCACGTGATCCAGGAGAAACAAATGCATCCCCAGCGAGCCACTGTTTGGTGCGGATTCTTCGCAAGCGGCGTGATTGGGCCGTACTTCTTCAAAAATGAGGCTGGAAATGCTGCAACTGTCAACGGTTTGCGTTACTGCACCATGATAACAGAGTTCTTGTGGCCCCAATTGGAAGGACTGGACCTGGACGACATGTGGTTCCAACAGGATGGCGCGACCTGCCACACCGCCCATGAAACAATTCCTTTATTAGAGGAAAAATTTCCGGACCGAATAATCTCCCGAAATTCCGATGTCAACTGGCCACCGAGATCTTGCGATTTAACGCCTTGCAACTTTCTTCTTTGGGGTTTTGTTAAATCTCAGGTCTATGCGAATAAACCACGAACAATTCTCGAGCTAAAGGCCGAGATCCAACGCGTCATCGGTGAGATAGAGCCGCCACTCTGTGAAAAAGTCATCGAAAATTTCATGAAAAGAACAAGGGTCTCCCGCCAGAGCCGTGGGGGCCATATGCAGGATATTCTATTCCATACTTAACGGAACATGTGTACTTTATAACGCAATAAAAATATCACCTCTCTCTCAAAAAAATGTGTTTTTTCTTAAAATTAAATCGAGCACTCTTATTGGGACACCCTTTATAACTCCATTACTATCGGATTCACATACCACTTACCTTTTGAAGACCGTCATTCATATCCCTACCTATTTATCTACATTATATTTATCTACACAACTTCTGATGTTTGGGGTTGTAGATGCGTACTAGCAGTGCTGCTTATTAAAGTACATGATTCGTCCTTTCAATCAATCCAAATATTATATTTCGTAAGCTACACTATATATTTTTGCTATGTACAACATTTATCGATGTTTTCCCACGGCACATAATAGTGGTTTCATTATAGGTGGCGTGGAAAATAATTTTATAGCATCTATCAGTATCATAATCAGTGCAAGGTAATAACGCAATTGAAAACGAAACAAGCGATTGAAAAGCAATTTATATTGACATCTTTAGTTTTGTCTCTATTTTAAAGAAATGAAAACGTCGTAGTTTACAATGATATTAATAAAACGTAAGCGTATTTCTATTAAAATCATTTTCAACCAACTTCCAAAACACAGGAGCAGGTTATCAATTCGTGTGTATGTTTTTTTGTATGTATGTTACACGATTACTCCGCCGTTTGTGGACTGATTTTCAAAATTATTATTTTATTTGAAGGATTGACTCCCAAATTGGTCCCATTGTGACCAAATGGTAGACCTGCTGACGGGAATCGAGGAAAGTCCTCAAAATTTATAGGGATACCTTTTAGTGATTTTGACTTTTTCCGAAGGAACTCGAGCATATGCTACCAAAAAGCGAAATGTTGTGACAACGTATACCCTAGATCCAAAAGCACTGAACGTCACTCCTCAGTCTTTGAAGATACACGTTTGGAAATTTCAGAATTGTTTATAAACTGCAAGCATATGTCACTATTAAATAATCATCATCAACACACCACCATCATCACACCATAGTCCATACATCGTGATATTATGTTGATATAGGTATTTCTCCTAGTCTATATACATATCGATTTCTTTGATCATTCGCAGCTACCAAAAAGTTAAATATTTTACCAAGGTATACCCAGGATTTAAAAGGAATGAACAGAACTCCTCAGTCTTTAAAGATACACATTTAGAAATTTCAGTATTGTTTAAAGAACTGGTATACTATTATTATGTTACTATTAAATAATCATCATGACCTAGTGGTCATGATGATTATTTAATAGTAACATAATAATAGTATACTATCTTGTGATGATGGTAGTCCATCATCACAAGATACATAGATAATCATAATATGATGAAATAGGTACCTTTTTTAGTCTTTTATACCAATATTAGAACATTCGCTAGTCCCATAATTATCATCATTATAATCATTATACAGTGTGCCAACTTTCCACAACGTTACATCATGTTCGCTGACAACTTTATTTTTAGGTAACCTAAGCTAAGCATATGCTAACAAAAAGTAATATTATGTCAAGGTATATCCTGGCTCCAAATCACTGAATGGAACTCGTCGGTCTTTCTTTAGACTCACGAATTGATGGATGCCAAAGGTCTGCAATGCAATGCAAAAAATAATTACAAAAATACCTACATGTCGGACCCATCCGAGACCAATTCGTAAACAACGCACAAATTACCATTCTACCATCCAGCTGACATCAATTGAATATCCAGCTGACGTCTTTTTCCAAAGCTAGGTCTTATCCCTGAGAAATCACACTTTCGGCACTATTAATAATAATAGTGTCGAAATTATTGAAGTATTGTTGTATGACGAAAGAAAAACTTAAAAATGTGTGATTTCTGAGGGTTAGGACCTAGATGGTAGAATGGTAATTTGTGCGTTGTTTACGAATTGGTCACGGATTCCCGGTCAGACATATAGGTATTTTTGTAATTCTTTTTAACCCCCGACGCAAAAAGAGTAGTGTTATAAATTTGACGTGTCTGTTTCTCTGTCTGTCTGTCTGTGGCATCGTAGCTCCCAAACGGATTAACCAATTTTGATCTACTTTTTTGTTTTAAATCTGGCATGATCGAGGGCGATTAGCTATAATTCGTCATTATCAGCTCGCTGACTGCTTGACTATTCGGGGGTAACTAAATTTTTTTGTTTTGTTTAATATTTCCATTCTTTTATATATTTTATCTAGTTTTAATTATTTTATCGTCCTACTAAAACTCCGAACAAAGATCGGTCTTCAAAGTACTAGTTTAGGTATTATATTTTAATATTACTAAAAAGAAATGTAATAAATAAGTAAATAAATATTAAAAAAATATATATAAACCGACTTCTAAAGTAAAAGCAATAACATTCTTAAAAATAACTTAAAAGTATGAAATAACTCTTATTGTCGAAATAGTTCCCCTTTTAAATTCTGCTAAAATTTATCTATTTCTCTACTCAACCTTCTTATTTTCGAAGTCGGTACCAGCCCAAACATTGTATTACTTAGTCCTTTATTTAAAAAAATCATTAATTTTAACACAACAGCGTCCTTAAACATACAAAGAATATTTTAAAGAACTCACGTTCAAATTGGCCGACTTCATTGAGAATGAAGATTGAGTCGAGAAATTTTTGCAGAATTTAAAAGGGGAACTATTTCGACAATAAGAATTATTGTTTTAAGTGATTTTTAAGAACGTTTAACGTTATTGCTTACTTTGGAAGTCGCTTTATATATTATATAAATATTTATTTATTAACAGAACAAGTTAAATTTCTATTTTTGTATATGTAGCTATTTATTTAACATTTTGAATGTAGTTCTAAAAAAATTGACGCGGAAGACGATACCTGAAGGTCTTGTCCTATTTTCAGTCGCTTTGATAAAAATCATTGAAGTGAACAAAAGATTTATAGAATTAAGGGCTGTGTCCTAGTTGACAGATTTACACACACCGGCATATTTAGCGGAACATAAAATAAAGGTTTGATATCAGTATCATATAAGGTTGCTGGCTGGTTTATACGTCATTTAATTTAAAAAGAAATATTTTCAAATTAAGAAAACAACTGAACATCACATTTTATGCAATTGTTTTAATTTTATTCAAATACACCTTATCTGGAGCGAACTTCGAGTATTTCTTTCTTCTGAGTTTGATTTAAAATTTCATTGAAATACTGTTTTTTGTTAGTTTTTTTTAATCGCGTATCTTTTTGGAGTTGAGGACTGAATTATGCCTGACTTAGCCCCAGCGGAGATTGCCAGGGCACTCGAAATGCGAAGAAATGGTCAAACCTACAGAGTGATATCCAGAGATCTTCGTCGACCAGTTTCAACGATCCATCGCAGTATCCAACGGTTCAGGGAGACCGGTACTTATGTGAGAAGAGCAGGACAAGGCAGAAAAAGACGCACTTCGAGTAAGAATGATCGTTTCATTAGGCTTCATGAACGTAGGAACCCCCGTTTGACGGCCGTCCAAGCCCGACATGAGTTAGAAGCAGTGCGGGGTGTAACCGTAAGTGAGCGTACGGTACGAAGAAGGTTCGATGAAGCTGGTTTGGGTTCATTTGTGCCCGCCAAGGCTCCAAGGCTCGAGGTAAATCATCGTAGAAACAGGTTAACTTTTGCTCAGGAACATCGACTTTGGAACGCGGACCAACGGAGTAAGGTATTGTTTAGTGATGAGTGCAGAATTCTCTTAAATCAAATTGACGGCAGGAAAGAATATACAGACGCAAAGGGGAACGATACATTCAGACAAATTTTGAAACTACAGTTTCATACGGTGGTGGATCAATAATTTTTTGGGCGGGCATTTGTTTGGGAGCTCGCACAGACTTGGTAGTGATTGACAGAGGGAGTCTGACTTCAGACCGCTATATACGACCATATTTTTTTAATTATGGACCTTTTTTTGTGTTCCGCTAAATATGCCGGTGTGTTTAGATCACACCATACATCATCAAACTGCCGAACGATGCCTATATTACATCGAATCGAAACACGTTTGGTTTAGTGGCTATTCCTATCTCTTCAACGACATTTATTGTTACCGGCCCCGCCACTTCAGAGGAGCGCTTTCTTCGACTGTGTGTTCTTCTATAATTCACGTTTTTATTTTAGCAAAACCCTAACGAGTCGACATTGTTTATTTTAGCAAAACCCTGACGGGCCGCACATTTATAAAAATCCACAATTCGTCCACTAAACCCCAAAAAAAAAAAAAAAACTCAAACATTACTAAATAGGCATTGTCATAAACGCTCGCGCCAAGCGAATATCGGGCGTACCTCAATAGACACAGGGTCGGTTACCGTATGTCCGCAAATATCAGGATTTTTCGATAGATCGTGTTTGTAAACAAACCCGATTAGATAGTTTGAGGTTTAAATTTGCTCAGGGGCCGCATGGCAAAGGCCTGCGGGCCGCATGCGGCCACCGAGTCGCAGATTGGGCATGCCTGTGTTAAGATAAAATATGACTTTCTTTATTTTCATTTAACATAAAATATTATAGCTGTCACAGATGGCTAAGATACTATATATTTTCATAGTGAGTACTGTAATATGAAATATATCCAGGTATCTTAAGATAAAATATTATATTATCTTCGCCTTCAGTGACATCCTTTAAACCTTTTTAATAATTTCTTACAAACATAATTTAATTACATAATATACTTTTGTACTTTTTAAATATTTTTAGTTGTCTATTATAAATTATTAAAATTATTATTTATATTAAAAAAAAAAAACATTCTCATAATATTATTATTAGGTATTATTTGAATATTTCTAAACAAAGGTTTATTTAACAATTTACATGAAACTTCTCAACTTCTTCCTTATCAATATGTGTGGTAGGAAATCTAAAGGTATTAGTTAATATAGGTATTATAATCTTTAAATAACTTTAAAAATACAGCATAAAACATTTCCCATAAGATATTACAGATACTTTAACACTGACGACTTTTTGAAAATTTTATCATATGACTTTGTCGTTCAACGGCAAGATTTCATCTCTTTAGAGGGATAAAGAAGGCTCAATGTCAAAATGAATGTAGTTTTTAAATTCATTGGACAGATTTAACAGTGCTTTATCATGATAATTATTTAGGGTATCAAGGTTACAAGTTAGAGAACGGATAAGATCGGACATATTGTAACTCATAATTTACATTAACTGAAGTTCATTTAAAATTTGGTTACATGTTAGAAAAATAATAAAGCATATGTATATAGATTATTCTTTTTTAGGGATAAAAACTGACTCCGTCGAATAATCCAGTAAGAATACTTACATTTTCAAAACAAATTGTTACAAGTAGGTACATAATTATAAAGTTTTTCTGTTCCTTCTGGAAAAAATAATACATACGTAATATTATTATATTTTTAGCTCACAAGCTTAACGCTATAAATACCTACCTACAAACCTACCTAATATTTGAAAACATAAAAATATGAATTTTTTGTTTAGGTTATTATTGAGAACTGGTTATATTTTTAAATATGAATATGTGGTGATTATGAAAATTTTTGGTTACTTTATTTTGTATTATATCCAGATCATTAGCGCATATCATAAGCTCCTCAAATTATTACATTAGATGTCCCCCGCCTCCATGTGTGCACTTTTCCTTGATAAAAGGTAAGCCTGTCCTTCCCTGTGGTCTACTCTAAATCTGTGCAAAATTTCATCAAAATTGGTGAAGTACTTTTTGGAGCTTATTCAATGCAAACAAACTCTTCCTTTTTACAATATTAGTATAGATTATTTTTTCATCGCACTTTGCAAATTGAAAGTGTTTTTTATAGTAGATTTTGTCAAATAGTATTAAATGTTTTACATCTTTCTTAGACAAAAAAAAAATCTATGTAAAGCATTTGAAGGTCTTGTGAAGATATAAGAATAAACTAGCAACTGTACCTATAAGGCAACTGATGCAAAAATTAATGTAAGAAAGTCCTTGTAGGTGCAATTTGACCATATTCTACAAATGTGGTTTGTGATGATCGACTGGTGTGATAAAAGAAAATATGTGAAATACAACTTTCACATGGGCACTGACATCCTATTGGTGCCAAGTGATTAAAAAACGTAAGTATTTACATTGTGTAACTCGGAACACGCAAAAAACATGTTTAGCACATTAACATGTTTTATGTGGCATAATATATAAATAGTGAAACGTAAAATGGCACGCGTATAATAATGTATAAACAATCCAATTGAGTTCCTTTAATATTATGGAGCTCCACTGGAGCTTGATGTAAAGTAATTAATGCGTCAAAAACAACATAGGCTAGGAATTTGAACATTGTTGTTATAACAGTGTTATAATTAAGACAAAATAATTACCAGTGTATCTTGATCGCCCAGCTCGCGGTAATAGGACTCGCTGCTGCCCCGTCTACTGCCAACACACATAGCTCTCCTCAACAAGCCAGATAACATTGAACACAATCCACATTGTTGCATTTTATAGACGAGGCAAATCGACGATTTGTGTTTTAAGTCAGTACTGTGTCGGCGATACGAAGTTTATTTCGCTCGCCGAAGAAAACATAAAATATCTTTAACCATTTACATTTTGTTACAATGAAACCAATTAAACTATTTATTGAAGTGAAAGAAACTAGTTATATCTCATGATGTCGCGGAAATAATAGTCTAGGTATCAGTATTTACGATAGTTGTAATAACACGCGGCTATCGTGCAGATGGCTACTAGACAACTACGGTAAATCGCAACTCGCAACTGGCAAGTCTCTGCGACAATGCCGTACGGCACGGCTAGCTAGTTGGAAGCGCGCGCTTCTACTATCGTGGCGGCTCATGGCGGCATGGCGCAGGCCGTAAAGTACAAAATCCACGATTTACTTTTTTTACTATGGATAAAATATAAGTATGTAAAATATGTATATATATAAACAGTAATCAGGTTAAGATTAAATTTTAATTATTATTTACATAAATCAAGTAAGTAAGAAAGTAGGTAGGTACATAATTTACCAATATCATCTAAATTTTTAAATACTTAAATTAAAGTTTATCCAAATATGTAAGTACCTACCTAATGACATAGAACTTGTGTAATTTTAAAATGCAATTAACAGTATACCTACCTACTTAATTAGGTTGGTACATACTACTTATTTGTTTAGTTATCTAGTAGATATGTACTTACTTTAAATAGGTAAGTACTAATAATTAGTAAGTAGGTACTAAGGTTTAAAAACATTTGTTTATTCTCGGTATTATTTAGCTAAACTGTATATTTATTTAAAAAAATATAATATTTTAACTTGATTGTGGGTATGATAATTTTAATATCCCAATAATCAATTGTTTTAAAATTTAAACCATTATAAGTAATATAGTCTCCTACGGAATACAAAATTAAGTAAAATCAAATAAGTACATAAATAGGTACATAAGTAAAAACTTAAATAGCAAACTGTACAATGTAGGTAATTAGGTAGGTACCTAGATTAATATTTTGAATTAAAGTATTACGAATTCGATAAATCAATGATTACACCACGTACTTGATGAGCACAGCAGCAGATGTCATGAAAAAAATAAAAATAAGCTATTTATTTTAACAATAAGGTGAGACCGCACTAGGCGGCGAACGACGCGACGGCAGACGCGGCGCGTCCTAGTTCCTACTCCCTAGACCACGTTTCTCAACCGCGGGGTCGAGTTTGTTTTTAAGGGGTCGCAGTCTGTTGAAAAATAATAAATACAAAATACATATGGATACAAAAGTGTCGTTCGAAAATTCGAACCAGTGAAGGCTAATATAACGTATAGCTCATAAAAATAGCGCGCTGTGTACATATTATTATTATAATTTTACAGTGATGGGGTCGCAAGACTTTTTATTTAACTTTTTGGCTTTTTGGCCCTACCAAAGATTTCAAAACTCAAGATAGGCTATTACGATCTTGTTTTCACCATTGCCTCAACATGCCTCGTCTATAATATTATATACGTCTATAGACTCTACTAGTAAAATACTGCAATGGCGTACTGCGTCGTGTAGTTCCGCCACCGTTTGTACTATTATGTATTCTGTGTGTTAGTAAATAAATCTCATAGAATTTCATACAAATAATATGTTTTGGTCTGACCGAGCATACCACCCGCTCCCTTTGTGACCATCCCATTCCAACAAGCCTTCAATTTAAACAATTTACCCGCGACCGAGACCAGCAAACCAGCGAACTATATCGCTCTCCGGTCGCGCATTACGTGCATCGGATTATTGGAACGAAGTTCCTTATCGCGCGTTGCCAAAGGGGGCTAGACGGAAAAAATTAAGACTGTAACGACACTTTTTGCTATAGTTGTAAGCCGTGCGGCGTGCGCGTGTTTCTCTATCTGTCTCTCTCTCTCTCAATTATTACTAAAATTGAGCCTACTCATTAAGTTTATACCAGATTATATTTGTTAATTATAAAAAAAAAAATTATTATAACTTTAAAAAAAATATATTACAATTCCTTCACTAATTAATCGAAAGGAACTTCGTTCCATCTGGGTGTTCCTTGACACCTCTCAAATTTTTATATTATTAAATTATTTTTTATTACATTTTTAATACAGTACCTACCTCAATGAGGATTAGTCATGTTTTTGTGGGGTATCTAGACTTATGGCGACAAAAAACCAGTAAATACTCTAAAAAAAATATTTAAATCGCACCAAAAATTCCGAAGATACAGCAATTTTAGTGCATTAGCTCCAAAAACACGCCCCGAGAATGATGCGAGTCGCTGTGACGTCATATTTTGTCATCGTCACCTCCCCTCTAAACACAACTAAAATACGGTAGTGCCCACGCCAAGACGAGCCAAGGGAAGCGCAAGGGCTCTAACAGACCACCTTTTCTCGAATCGTTTTGTCGATTTTTTGAACTCATAATTTGGGTTTGAATATACCAGATAAATTAAATATTCAGGATATGTTCCCCGTAGCGGACTTATTAAACATGTAAAGTTTTGATTGCATAGGTCTTATACTTTAAATTTTATTGATATCTAATAAATATTTAAAAAAATAAAAAACCCGACTGCAAAAATATACAAATACCTAAACAAAAACTAAAAAGACCGAAACAAGATTGAGAAAACAGACTACACTATGAGCTGAAAGCCTAAGTAAAATTATGTTTGGTAGCAGGCGGGACCAATTTGCAAAATAAAAATCGCACAAAAAGAAATAATTTGGCTTGCCGCTTGGCCGTTTCTTTCCTACAAGTGTAGTATAACAGAGAAAAAGTTACTATATTTTAGTATGTACCTAAATGAAGCGAAATGAGATCTGGACCTTTAGTCAAGATGCGTTCGATAATTTCAACGGCGAAGTTCGAAAACAAAAGGTATGCGATTTGACATAAGACATCGCAAGCGACATGTCACTTATCAATGACATAATATTTCAAATCCCATACATTTCGAATCGAAGTTCGTCGTCGAAATTATCGAATGCAACTTGACTAAAGGCCCTGATAACTTTTTGACAGTGCGAGCATAGATGTATATATTATAGACGAGCCATGTTGGAGCAAAAACTGTCTCCACTTAAATGACCCACTTTTGGAATTTTAGTGGCCATTTTCACATTTTAAGTATTGTGAAATAAAGATGTATTTATATTTATGTATTTCAGGGAATGTGAAAACCAAGATGGCGTAACTTTTTCTTGTATGAAGATTTGTTCTGTCAAATGTGCGTCATAGCCATAGTCATAATATATAGTATTGAGATCTGTAAGTGCGTGTCATATGGTATCCGTTTTGGCAAATTTTTTAACATGAATATGTTTTTGGTGGGATATTGTGTTCTTTTCAGATTTTATCGTTCGGTCTAAAACTCTAAACCAATGCTCTAAGGTATTGGAGGAATATTAAAATCTGAAGTTTAAACCAATACGAACACATCTAGAGTCTGAGAGTATGTTTTCAGTTTTTATTTTATTTTTACTCTATATATTTATAATAGCTATTATTAACTGTTTTATTATATAAAACATAGGTAAGTAATTATTTTCAATAATTATGCAGTTTATTATTTAAACAAGTAAGTACCTGGGAGACCTATCTTTGCTCGTAGTTTTAAATAAGTGCCATACTCACCGCGGCCTTGAAGCTGACTTTAAGGCAAAATAAAAAATGATCTAACACTTTTGACACTAATGACGGCCATTAGTTTCAGTGCTGGATTTGCAGGATGGACTGTGAGTATAGCACTTAAAAGTCCCATACCTACTCACCATCCAGACTGAAAATCAAAGGCCGCGGACTTGGCAAAAATTATAAATGATTAGCTGTTGCCCACGGCACAAAATTTATAAATGATTGACACTATAAGGCTAAGAACTCACGGAGCGGTTTTCAGTCGCGCCCGCCGCGATCGCGGAACTGCGATTTAATTTCAAAACTCACGAGGCCGCTTATTAGCGTGATTACAAGTCACCGTGGTTGCGATAATCGCATAACGGGCGACTGCAAATCTAAACATAAGAATTTTGTCAATCGATAACAGAGCGCGCGGGTGCTAATCGCCGAGGCTGCGGGCGATCGCGGCCCCCGCGATTGTACTAGTCGCCCGCTGGTGCAGCTACACCCGCAAACAATCGCGATGCGGGCGTAAATCGCATATTTATATACATACATTATTTACAGTCTACAGAAGCTGCGTGAGTTCTTAGTCTGATTGACACTAATGTACCAGCTATTAGTACCGCTGCTGGATTTGCAGGCTGCATCGTGAGTATGGCACGTAAGACTCCACTATCCGTCCATCCATCTGTCGTCTGTTTGTCTATGTCAGTGTATCCTACTAATATTGTAAATGTGAAAGTTTGTGAGGATGGATTGATGAATGTATGGATGGATGTTTGTTACTCTTTCATGCAAAAACTACAGAACGTATATCGATGAAATTTGGTATTTTGTAGTTTAGGCTCTGGATTAAAAAATTTGGCTACTTTTTATCACGAAAAATACAGTATTCCTTTGGGATACTGTATTTACGCGGGCAGAGCCGCGGGCAACAGCAAGTACAGTAATATTTATGTTAGTATATTTCTCTAGCTGCTGTAACAACAAATATTAATAAAACCGGCCACATACCTGTCAGACCCAGGGCCGGATCTATCATATGGCTTTTTGAGCTTCAGCCCTGGACCCCGTGAGTTTAAGGAGTCAAAGCAAGTAAAAAATAGACGATAATAAAAAAAAACATTTTTTTTAATTTTAACCAGATCGTAAGTATTTTACTGTTTTATTTTTTTACTTTGAGTAATTAGGTGGGGCCCCTACGTAGTAATAGCCCAGGACGCCCTAAGCTTGCGGTCCGAACCTGCAGGCCGATGCCCCAAAGAGTAGCACTCAGATAATGTACTATAGAATATAGCGCCGAACTGTGAAAACTATAGCGCAATTCAGGATTGTGGCGCTAATTTGGTGCGTTTGCGTTTTCGGCGAGTTTTGCCGAGTGAGCTAACCGGAGGCCCAAGGGGTGTTGGGGATTTTAAGGACTGGGAACGCAAGTCGCAACACCAGAGAAGTAACAAGTGTAATTCCTTTTGTGTTGCGATTGTCCATAGGCGGCGGTAATCACTTAGCATCAGGCGATGAGTATGCTCGTTTCCTGGTTCAATTCTTGAAAAAAGAAAATGGTCCGCCACATCACTGGAGGTCGAACTATTTAATTACTCTTGTGCTTGAGTCGCCAGTGCCAGCAGAGGGTTCTAGTGATTCGGAACTGTTGCAGTGCACTCCCAGTGAGTCGGTACTGTGATGTTGCTGCACGGCCTCCAGTAAGTCGGAGTGCGGTCGTGCAGGGCCGATGATACATACTGACCAGGAGATATGTACTCTGCTTGCCTGTCATTGTAGTGAGAGACCAATAAACCGATGGAATCATACTATGGTGTAATTCATCCGAGGCTATTAGGCAGTGGCGTGCACAGGATTATGACACTTGGTATGCGGCGAAGTACTTGGTCACAAAAACTTTTTCGTTTATAGATTTTTAGCATAGCTACAGCCAAGCGACGGATCTCTAAGTCGAAACCATGCCAACAGAGCAAGTCTTAGATGTACTACTATTCATGTATATCTTCTATGGCAACGCAGACAAAACAGCGATCGATCGTCGCGGCGGAAGAAATTCTAATAAGTAAAATAATAAGCATATTTTAAAATATTATAACTACTCACCAGTCAGTCAGCTTCAATTTTCACATATTCAAGGTTCCGGTTACTTGAGATTACTATATCCCGATGTAAATTACTAAATAATATGCAAGGAAAACTATATAATTTAATCGTGTGTACACAACCACACAGCCAGTTATACGTTTCATAACTTTTAACATGAAATTTTCGAGTTACATAATTTTTTTGCTGGTTTAATTGTTGTAACTCGGGTACACACCTACCTTTAGACAGAATTTAAATCTTTTCACTGAATGACAATTGTGAGAACTTGTTTTTTGTTTGTTGTTTTTTAATTTTTAATAAACATTTTCAACACAAACCTCAGTCAAATAACATTTAAAAAAAAATCAACTAACTCACTAGTAAAAGCAAATCACTACAATTATTATAGAAACTCAGTAATAAACTGTTAAATGTACACACTTTCAAATGTTAAAATGTTAAAATCTTTTAAGAAAACTATAAATAAACTGAAGCGATTAAATTGTAAACAATGCTTATCACATATGCAATATGGCCTCCGCGAAACACAAAACGTTTCTTCTATTTAAACAAATAATACCTTACTAAACAAAAATGCATATTGTGCATACATGATTCATTAGATTCGGATAACCGAGATCTGAGAGCCTGCCGCGGGACTTTTCGCTATATAATCATGTCGATATTCATGGGTGTGTGCGTTTGCGAAGTATGAAAATTACACATACATGCGATGATTTTTCCTGCAGACTGCACTGGCATGAGATGAGTTGCTATTTATAAAATATTATGCGTTTTTAAGTCATTATATTTTTTAAATTAATTTATTTACTATTAATTAATTATTAGAGTCATCTAAAACGTACGAACGTTTTATTAAAATATCTGTGAATGACAAGTAAAGCACTGCATTTCTGCCTATATGGAGCGCACGCCCCTGCTATTAGGGAATTTAAGGTACAAAAAAGTGTAAAAGATCGGTATATGGTGCAGGGTATTTGGACAGTTGTAAGCCGCAGTTTAAAAATTTAAATGTGCTGTCATTACCTTGCTTATATATTTTCGAAACGGCCATTTTTTATAAGTACAAGCATCCACATTTTTTTCCAAAAAAATAAAGATTGTAAATATAGAGGTCGGAACGGAGACAAGTTATATTTATTCATAAACAAAAACTTACAATGATCTTTAAGAATGCATTTTGTATGACTATTCGTTTAAATAATAAACTGTCAAATAATTTAAAATGTTTTCCATTTAATCAATCTAAAATAAAATTTATTTCAATGACTACTAAACAAAATGTAATAAACTGAATATGAATTTGTGAATATTATGAACATAATATGACATTAATTAAATTTTAACATCTTTTTTTAATTTATATCTAATTTATTTATGTGTAATTGTGTATGTACCTACGTGTAATTTTTTTATATATAATAATAATATGTTTAGTGTTAAATTTAATTTTACAATATTTTCTCATTAATTTTAATTTTATCTTAAACAAAATATTTGCAAATCGAGATAAATCCGACAAAATATGAGTTTCATGTAATATTTACCATATTGTAGGAAAAAAAATTCTTGTTCTTCTTTTTATTCAGAATCTCGGGTACATTATCGTTCGATCGTAAATGTTGGTACCTACTACCGACCAAATCAATCGACTGAGAATCGAATAGCTGGATCGTTTACAAACGTCAAATTACTCGATATATAAAGAGGCATCATCTTTAATTCTATAGGATCGAGTTCGCTTTTTACAGTGTTTTTGTTATGTTTTATTTGATTTTGTTACATTATGGCTCGACTTCAAACATTTTTTAATGTTCTAGAAGAAGCGAATAGAATTGATATCAGAGAAAGACGAAATTTACAAAGGTTAGCCCGCTGCAATTCAGTTGCGATGGAAATGAATGCCGAAGCTTTCGCGTAATTATCGCCTTACAAAGGACTAATTTGAGGTCTTGGTCGCAGATTTGACGTCATATATTAAGAAACCGACTCGCCGAAGTGATATCACCAATAAGTGTAAAGTAAGATTCTTATAACCAAATTCACTTTGTATTTAACTCATGTAAAAAATTTCACTAAAGCAGGCAGGACTTCATATTATATTATTTACATTTACCTAATACTTAATACCTACTAACTAATATAATAATTTGTGTTGCAGATTTTGATAGCACTATCATTTTATGGCACTGGTAGTTACCAAAGAATAGTAGGCAGGAGTAATGGGACCACAGTATCAAAGCAGTCGGTTTCATAAGCCATAAGGGATGTGGAGGCCTTAAACTCGCCAGAAATTTTATTAAAATATATAAAATTTCCTAATACAATTAATGAAAGAAATGATAATATAGAAAGTAAGTTGAGGTCGAATTATTATGTCTATAATTTTGTATGGGTTTAAGAGGATTTAAGTTATGTATATGTACAATTTGTATATAGTATAGACTTTTTGTAAATTTACATATTCAATAGTTATGTTGAAAAGTGTGATAAAAATAAATTTATATAAACAGCATTATTATACCCACAGATTTTATGAAGTTTCAAATCCCGAATTGCATTGGGTGTATAGACAGGACTCAAATATCAATTATAAGGCCAAAGAAAAATTAGTTATTTTTCAATAGAAAACATTTCCATTCGAGAAATGTGCAAATTGTAAGTACATAATGTTATTATTTACTAATTTATTTTCCATTATTATTATATGTACTGTACATAGTACATACTTCATTTATTTACAGATATGTGATAGCAACATAAATATTTTAAGTGTTGATGCAGCTTTCTGTGGTGCCACACAATTCTTTCATTTTCAATCAACACACAGTAAAGAATTATCTTTCAACATTAGGTAGTAGCGGTGAAACGTCATATTTACTAGGTAAGAAATGTTAGTGTACTTAATAAAAAAAAAAAACATTTCTTTATCATAATTTATAACATATTTTAAATATTTACAGGTGATTTGGGATATTCCCAAAGGCAATATCTAATGTCACCTATTTTAAATGCCGGAGCTGGAAGTCCCGAAGAATTTTATACTACTAACATTGCTCTGCACGGAATGTAGTAGAACGAACAATTGACCTTCTCAAAGCTAGGTGGAGGTGTCTATTGAGGCAAAGAGTGCTGCATTATGATCCTGACGCAGCAGGGAAAATTATAAATGCATGCTGTGTGTTGCATAACTTATGTAATAAGAATAATTGCCCTCAACCTTTAATGGAAGTCCTAAACGATGATGAAGACACAGATGTTGCTGTTGCTGGGGAGCCCACATTGCTGTCTCAATCTAATGATGAGTTGCAACGAAGACATTAATTACACTTTTCCTTTTTTTTTATTATCTATAACATATTAGTTACTAGCTGTTTATTACTTCTCTTTGTACCATTGTTAGGTTATTTTGTTTTGTGCATATTACTATGCTTTGTATTTTTCTATTTTAAAAAAGGTTGATTTATGAGAAAAATATTGGTTTGGATGGAAAGTATTAAACCTAAAGTGTTAATTGTGGTTTTTTTTATTAATAAACAAAGCTTTTTATATAAGTCTTTAATTCCAGGTCACATAAGAATAAGTAACACTTATACATATATGAAACAGGTTTTTATTATAAATTATTAATATCCGTAACACTTTGGGTAGGTATCATCTGTATGTATGAATGTAAATAATGTATTGGAAAAAAATTACAGGAACTAGGTGAACTATATTCTCTCTTGAAATACTGTAGTGCCTGGGACAGTTTGTTTTTAAATGTCTTATTGTTGCCCGAGTACATACGGCATTCTCACAAGCCACTAAAGTAATAAGTACACAAAAGCCACAATAGCAAACAATTTTTAATAATTTTTATAATTAAGTCTAAGACAAAGTCAATTTTTTTATTCAAAATAGGTATTTTATACACTTTCTGAACGTCGGTCTACATGATGCCTACCACCTACATGTACCTCTTCATTTGTTTTGTATTATATATCAGGGCTTCCCAAACTGTGTGAGGCCCTGGGCAGTTGTAGCTTCTATCGAGGCAATCTTCATCAATTACATTGACTTTGTCAATGTGTTGATAATGCACAACATTTGACAATTCATATAATTGCTAAGATAAACTGCTTTAATTTTAGAGTTTGATCTATCCCAAATATTGTGCCATCAGCACTACAGCCAAAGATTTTTATACAAAGGGTGGACTGTAATATAACATACATTTGACAGAAAAAATCTTCATACAAGAAAAAGTTGCACCATCTTGTTATCAGAAGATTTTGTCAATTAAATGCAGACTGGTTATACTGCGTTATGCAACTGATCTAGACTGGACCCCAAAAATAGGGCTCTTTAAGTGTGGACAGTTAATGTCTTTGCCTTGTCTATTATATATATAGCTGTGTGACTGCAGCAATCAGAATTATTTTACCATTCACAACATTCAACAATATGCACCGGTTTTTCTGCAGTCACAAAATATAATAAAGAAGGTTGTCTAGTTAGGGAGAAAGTTACTTCTGTAATTTTTGCAAATGTTATTGGAAATTAACTACTTGTATTTGTAAGTAGGTGCAGACCGAAAATAAGTTTAGTGTTAGATATATTATATAATTTGTACTTAATTGAGCTCCTAGAACTATAACTATAACACATAACTTTGGGGAGGAGAAGGCGTCGCCAAAACAACGCATATTCCCAAGGATGTGACAGTAAGAAATGTCTGGAAATAACACTACAACTTTTCCAACAATTTTATTTAGTTTATAAAATATGTAAACAACAAAAATGAACTTACAAAATGCATAACAACAAACCACACAAAAGCCTATGTCCACCGTGCGGTCACAATACATTGATAACATTTTATAATATTTTTTGTGATTGTGGATAATAGACAGACAGTAAAATGTTAATGTGATGACTAGATCTAAAGCTCTATAATAGTACTTCTACATACATCCATCAATATAATTAGGTTTGATTATTGTTATTTATTAGTTCAGACACAGGTAAATTTAATATTTAATTTAGTTTTAATACTAGAACTATGCATTAAAACAGTTTTGTGTAGAAAATTGTATAAATGCTTTGTGTTTTGAAAAGGTTATTTTTAATGATTTCGTAACTGTTATTTATATTGAATTAATATCTTAAGAATATAACAAGAATCAAGTCTTTGAAATCTTTAACTAACATAATAATTAATAATATTATTAACCTATTTATTGGTATCCGGAGGGTTGAAAAATTCCCAATGATGATGGTGTATTGTGCGACTGTCACTGAGTCCAAGCATTATTAACCCAGCAATCAGAACTAATAAAATAACCATAGCCATCTGTACGTCTTTCTTGTCTTCGGCTCTGTTTATGTAAGACATAAATGTGTTAAAAATGTTTCTCAAAGTCCTACTAATGGAGTTTTGACAGACTCGTAGGAATTGCGCTCCAGCCTCCGTAATAGTTGTCTCATGTGCTTTAGTTGGCGGCATTCGTCGTGGTGACGGTCGGGGTTTCTCGTCCTCAGAACTAGACTCTGTGTGAGGGACTGGAAGCTTTCGCTTAGATCTTCGAGTAGGTGGATGTGGAGTTTGAAAATGTGACTCAAAAAATTCTGTTATCGGACGTTCTCTAGACGGACGTGCTGCTTGAATCTGAGCAGGTGCCATATCTTGTAAATAAGAAAGTAAAAGTGGCGTTAAATCAGGAGGCGGTGGCCGTTGGGGTGGTAAGGAGGCATCCGAGAGAAGAGGAATCGAAGAGTGTGGGCGTATTTCTGATCTATCGTCATAAGTAGTTTCAGCTGCTGGTTCCGTCTGTGTTTCTTCTTCTCGACTCACAGGCCTAGGCACATCTGCACTTTGCGGAATCAAAGTTGGACGCCCTTGAGAAGTAGATATTTCGGCGAATTTTTTTACAATTTCGTTAATTACAGATTGCGAAAGCTCAAGTCCATTAACAGAAATGTTTCCTGTCTTTGAATCAAACTCGTTCACATTTAAAGTCATTCCTTCTATTTCAGATACAAGAATCTTACTTGCCTGTAATTCAGAAACATTAAGCCTTCCTACATCGAGATCTCTTACTTGTAGTCTTTGAGTTACTAAATTGTCTAACTGTATATCACGGCCTGTATCTGATACTCTTTCAAGCGCACATTCAGATTCTTGATATACGACTTCTTTAGAGCTTTGCGAAGGTCTCATACTAGATCGTTGTTTTGGTAGTGGCGGCACCTCCGGAATCTTAGATTCGTCTATATCAATAGGCTGCACTGTCAAAGAGGCTTCTGTTAATATTTCATCTTTGTCATTGATTCGTGTTGGACTCGATACTCGTTTTTCTACTAAAATCACTGTCGGGGAGGTTCTCCCAATATGTGCTTTTGATAATTCTCTCACTTTTGGATCTGACAACTTCAAAGACTTCTCAGATCTTGAGCTTGGTCGGGAAATGTGTGGGCTGGTTGGCTTACTTGCTTTACCTATGATTGACTCTTCATCAATAATATCTCTCAGTGAACTTGACATAGATATATCCAAATGGTCGTCAATTCCTAACTCAAAATCTACATCATCTGGAAGGAGATCAGTTTGAGTAGAAACTTCTATCTCTGCTATTTCTTGTTCATTTAAACTACTTTTGGTATAGTCATCTGTATTTTCATTTGTATCTTTTTTTCTTTTCGGTCCCCTTGGAGGTCGAGGAGGTGGAGGTAAAGGTCTATCTTTCATTTTACTTACGACTGGCCGGGATTGTAAATCTTTGTGGACTTCATCAAACTTTGGTTCTTCTATTTCATCATACTGTGTGTCTCCGTTTGTGATAAAGTTCTTATTGAAACTGTACAAAGTCATTAAGCTTGACGATGATTTTTTTCTAGGCGGACGATTTGGTGCTACATTTTTCGTTCCAGAGACTGTATAGTATTTCCTTTCGGAGCTATCGCTTTTACGTCGTCTCACCGGAGGTGTTTTACTTTTGGATCGAAAAGTTGGTTTGTACCCAGTTGAGCCTTTGTCAACTGTAGCATATCCTGGACTTTCTTGGCGTACCGCTTTTTCTTCAAAATCATGGGGTAAATGAATATCAAGGGTTAAGGATTCTGCACCATGGGATGTTCGATCGTCGTCACAAATGGAAGTACCTTTAGAACTTCTAGATCTAGATCGTCTCGGTGGAACAGGACTCTGCTCTGTAAATGCAGCCTCAGAGTGTGGTACAATGTACTCATGTTCAGTGCGGTAAACGATTATCTGTAAAATATGTAAATTTCATTAATCATTTCATTCCTTATAGTATCTAGGTATCCGAGCTTTGCTCGGAGCCCTAGTAGATTAAAAAAAACGAATCACAAATATATTATTTTACCAGGGTTCGAACCCATCACATTTCGAATTTCCGAAAAACGCAACAATTATACTTAAACTCATATCAAACTGCCAATCACACAGACGTATTAAAGTCGTAATTACACTGGTCGGCATCAAAATTGGAGCAAAACAATGTATATATGGAATTGATACATATTTACAAGCTAAATCCAAATATGCAAACAGAATTAATCTAGCTCGTCTAGTTTTGCTCCTATAAGCAACATTTGACGCATTTTTAGTACATTTCTTGCATTAGCATTTAGATTTTTTCCCAGTAAACATTGGTACCGTGTATGTTGAGCATGGTGACCGGTTTTACCTTGGCACTGCAAATATGGTGAAAAGATAAAACACCTAGTTTAAAAATGCAAGCAGGGATAAGACCCAGCTAGATTATATATATATAATGTCTCGTTTATACTATATTAGCTTTTTTAGATATAGTATCACACAGGAATACTGTACTTTTACGGGATAAAGTAGGAACTACCATACCAAGTTTCATCGAAAACCATTCAGTAGTTTATGCGTAAAAAAGTAAAACAATCCATCCATCCATACATCCATCCTCACAAAATTTCACATTTATAATAATAGTAGGAAGATTAAATCTAGAAAGATTACTCAACGAGCTATTTAACATAAGGTATTAACATAGAAATCGTAAAATTAATCAGCAATCGCGCGAGACTACAATATAACTAAACTAATATGATGAAATAACAATCAAATATGATTTTAGTACAAATGACACAGATATGGAATTGCTCTCTACGAGCTATTTAACTATAAACTTAAAAATAATAATATTAATTTTTATGGGCAAATTTCCACCACGTGGCGACCTTTACTGCACTTTAATTACAATAATTAATAGTAAGCTAGATTAAAGTTTTGCCACAATATTATAAGTATCTCGTTGATCTGGGCGCACGTTAGTACCCCCGCCAAGATAAGCCAAGCTAAGCGCAAGGGCACTACTAGATCACCTTTTATCGACCCTCATAACTTAGGTTCGGATCATACTAGATAAATGAAATTTTCAGGATATGTTCCCAGTAATGGACTTATTAAACATGTAAAGTTTTGATTGCATAGGTCTTATACTATAGATTTTATTGATATCTAAAAACCCTTGAATTCGTCACTGACTCACTGATGATCAACAAAATTATATGTTACTTTCGAATAGTCAATGTAGAATCATAGATTCTGTAAATCTATTTTTTTCACCAAAAGATTCGGATAATATTAATAAGTACTTAGGGGAAAGCTCGGAGTTATACATATTATTAGTCCGGACAAAAAATATAAAAAAGATTTAATTTTTTATTTTCATGAAATGAACCAGGTAACGAGCAGACGGATTGCGTGATGGTAAGCGATTACCGCCGCTTATGGACACTCGCAACACCAGAGGAATTACACTTGTAACTCTGGTGTTGCGACTTGCGTTCCAAGTCCTTAAAATCCCCAACACTTCTCGGGCCTCCGGTAACTTCACTCACTCGGCGAAAAACAATGCAAGCCTTATTTCACGCTAGTTTTCTATGAGGCCGTGGTATTTGCCCTGTCGAGCCGACCTATTCATGTCGAAGCCTGGCTCTTACATATTTAAATATAAAAAAATTGTGTGACCGGGATTTAAATCCTCGACCAATTTGCCAACAACGCAAAGTCTGATGCTTCGTAGCTGAAATACTGTAAGACGTTTCCGAGATTCTCAATATTATATATTACATATTTACTCTCCCTATATTATAAGATTTGCTCATTTAAAGTAAAAGATAATAAAAATTTGTATTGTTATGTAATACGTTGTATATAATAAGTAGTGATATTATTGTTCCAGTATAATGTGTATGAAAAACCTGTTAAATTATTATTGTTCATTATGATAAGAGGGGGCAAACGTGAAACCAGCAGCTGGGCCACCTCATGAAAAGCGAATACTGTTAGCTATACTGAATATCCACGACACCATAGGAGTTGCAAGTGCGTTGCCGGCCTTTACTATAGGTATACTAGTACCTCATTACTCATACTTCTTTTCTACGTCACATCTCTAATTTTACTTATCAGATCAAATAATTTATTGGGTTCATCTACGTCCTCTTGTGGGCAGGATTATGTAGTACTCTCTACAGTGACAAATTTGCAAGGTGTGCACCATATAAATATTGACTTTAGTTATATTAAAGCACAGCTATAGTCGAAGAGCCAAGAATCGCCCTGATCTGTCACTTATTATAAATAGGAAGCCAACAAAGAAAAAAGACAAATATAAAAAAGTGGGTAGTTTAAGGGCGCCTCTGTTATGCAAGAAATATACCCTAAAAAAAGAAAGAATATTAAAATATTGTCATTACAACTTACAAAAAGAAGTGAAATTCTCATGTTAAGTGATGCCAAGATCGCACTGTCAAAAAGTTATCAGATATCATGTAAAACCAAGCTTCTGACTCTCCACGTCGTAACTCTCCAAGCCTTATATTATAAACTCTACATCTTTGTCAAGTTATGTGACTTGGCCGTTTCGTTCCTATAAGAATAGTATAACAGCAAAACCAGTCTGAAAATTTTTCACCTTACGCCCAAGCAAATGTAACGAAATGGCCAGGCCACATAACATGACTAAAGTGCAGAGTTTGTTAAGTTAGGCTTGTAGAGTTAAGACGTGTAGAGTCAGTCAGAAGCTTGGTTTTACATGAGATCTGACAACTTTTTGACAGTGCGATCTTGGCATCACTTTACATGAAAATGCTTTTGGTGGGACCTTTTTTCTCAATTATCTTAATTTTACAGCCTTTTACAGTGACGTCTATATAGTCAAATATTGATCTCGAGCGCCTTATGGGGCTCTCAATGTGCGAACACTTTTAGCCTCTACATGCCACGTCCGTAATATAGGTACATGTAAGCTTAAGTATTACCATAAATCTTTTAGTATGCAGGTTGTTTTAGGGGAGAAAATTCGATCTAACTAGGTCTTATTCTTGGGAAACTCCGCATTTTTAAGCTATATAATATATTATATATCAATAACTTCGACACTATTATGTCAGTCCGAGTGGCAGTTTGGAATACGTATATATAATTTTTGCTTTGTTCGAAAATTCGGAATGTGGTGGGTTCGAATCTCGGTCAGATAAATATTTTGGTGATTCTTCTTATCTTATTAAATGTATCTTTATCAGAACCCTGAGATAAGCTTCTTTACCCAGGTACATGTAATAAAGAAAAAATTGTAATCTAAATCGAAAAAATCTATTTAAATACTAGCTTTTGCCCGCAGCTTCGCTCGCGTGTGTGTGTTCGTGGCAAAAACCTTCTTTAGCGAATATGCCTGCAATTTAGTAATAGCACAGAGTAAAAATATATACTTTATATTATTTTCACACGTACTTTTTAATTTTAATATATCTCCTAGATATATAATCTCCTAGATAAGGATAATTAAATTGTATTCGTCTAAATAGCTTCTGAAAATACCACATTATTTCTGATCATTTTTTTAAACATAGAATGGATATTACTATACACTATCATTTAAGGATAGGTTATTATCTATTCTTAAAAGATAGACATATATATGCCATCGCGGACAATTTTATAGACCTATAAATGAAAACAATTCCACCATACATTGTTTTGTTATTTATCAACGTGTTAGGTTAGGCAGCATTTTAGATAAAAGTTCCCAGACGGCTTGATTTTTCCGACACCTTTAACAATTATCGTCATAAATCAAACAATTTCCACAAAACCTTAACAAATTATTATCGACCTAAAGCTTCCTAAGGAAAGTCTGTCCAGTCTGGCGGTAAATGTAAAGGGCATGAAAATCCTTTCAGTAGTTTTTGAGATTAGCAGAGATGAGATGTTCGCTACGTACAGACAGAGAGACTCGGCGGGGCACTTAAGTATCCTATGTCTGTCTCCTGGTTCTAAGCCTCCCCACTAATTTTCAGGCATAATCATAAATAGTGTAACTAAGACGACTTTCTTTTATATATTATATAGAAGATTGTTTATTCTTAAAAATCAAATATAATCTTAAAAAATTTCGGCAGTTTAGGGACTGCCGATAGAAGTGAAAAATAAAAATTGTAAAAGAAAAAGAAATAAAAATAATAAAAATATTTTCTTCTGAACGAGATACGAACGCAAAATCCATTACACATTAGGATTCGAAATTTCTCGTATCTTATTTGTATTACACGACGAAACAAAAAACAAACTAGGATATACCTAAGTCTTCGGCATAAAGGTCAAGTCGAAGGTAAAATAATTTTGAACGGACTTTCAACAAGTCAGTCATGAGCATGTCGGTGACGCGAAACCATAAGAATTCCCACTACCAAAAAGTGCCCAACGCGGCTATAGACGTTTCCACTTCAAAAAAAACTTTATTAGCTACATTTTCTGGTCGCTTACATAATATTCATATTATACACATGACTTAATTAGAACTAGGAGAAACAGCTGAAGGCATATTATATCCAAAATTATTACACCTTCGAAAATAAATATCTATACTGGAGCTCTGCCAATGAATACATTATACCTACGTAATTGCTAAACGTAACTGCATGAATGTACTCAATGATGATTGTTTCTGAACAAATTATAATATAAAATATATTATTAGAAAATAATTAAATTAATACTCACATCTTCACTTTGTTGTTCTCCTTGCCATATATTTGGTGAGGGAAAAGTATTGAAATCGTTGGAGTATGAATGGCGTATTTCATTTTTATTATATTTTTTCTTTCTTTTTGGTGGCATAGGAAGTGTCTGTGACTCAATTGGAATACTATCAGGATATTCTATGATATCATCATTTGCATACTCATGTATCGAATGAAGATCAGGCCTAAATTCTGTTTCGTGAGTAGGTTTACTATCCTCTGCAAAGTTAGAATTTTGGATTTCTTTCAAATTATCTTCTGATATCCCTAAATCCACTTCACTAAATTGCATGCTTGCATTTACACTTTCGTCCATATACTGTAAAGCTTCTATTTCTTTCTTTTTCCGTTTCGCACGTGAGGGCCTTATAGGCGGGAATGTGTAATATCCATCATCTCTTTCGTTAAGATCCTCAGTAGAATACCGCATATGTTCGTTATCTTCAATTGTAAGCTCTGGTTCAGCATCTGCTTCGGTCACGTACATTTTTTGTTTGTCTATTTCCGCACTACCCATTAAAGCCAGAACATTTTTCGGAATATTGAAAGCTTGTCGAATTTCGTCACTTAGATACTCTCTGACTTGTATATTTTCATGAGATATTCCTCGCGGTCGTACAAAAAATTCGTCATTATTTATTTCGTTTATATGTGTATACTCTTGTATTGACGGTGACATATCAGGAATTGAAGAAGAATTTCTAGTATTGGATTTAAAATCGGGCTCTTCATTTTCCTTATCGAGATAATCTGGGTTTACTTTGTCAAAGTCATATGTTGTTTCAAATTGTTTTCTTTCTTCCACGTCATTCTCATAGCTATTTTCACGGTCAATAGCCCCATATTCACGCGGATATTCAGGACTATCTGGTATGTACTTTGGAGTATTTTCAGATGTATTTTTCATTCGAGTAAATGTAAATACTGGTGGTGGCGTGTCTTCTCGATTCAATGTGGGTGAAGATGACGTTTTTGTCATCTGCGTTTTCTTCTTATTATTAAAAAGTCTCGGATAAGTTTTAGCTTCAAATTCGACACTAGCCACATTATTCAGTTCGGAACTAGATTCTGTAATTGCTAAATCAGGCTTGTTCTTTTTTTTACCTAAGCTCGAAAAAATTTGCTTAGATTTTTCAGACATCTTAAATTTTGGCAAATCAGGAATGCTGAATTTTGGTCTTTCTGGCATTGTAAACTTTCTTTTATCTCCAAAAGTTAGTTTTTCAGAAAGGTTTATTTTTTTGAATTTTGGTCTATCAGGTAAACTAAATTTCCTTCTGTCTGGTAAAGTAAATTTTGGTCTTTCAGGAAAAGAAAGCTTTGGTCGTTCCTTCTTGTGATTTTCATTTTGTTCTTGCGAATTAATCTTTGTTCTTTCTGGCGATGAAAATTGTTTCGTTCTTAAATTGTTTAACTTGGTTCTCAATTTTCCTGCTTGTGTTTTTAGCTTGCCTGTACCTTCTCTGAACCTTTGTTGTATCTTGCTATCAAGAGATTCTCCGGGCTTATTGCGACTTTCACGTTTTAGAGGTAAATTTTCTAAAGCAGACGAGTCAACTTGACTTGTACTTACTTCGCATTCTGTTCTTGACATTGTTGACGGTGTATTGACAAAAAATCTATCTTCGATATCCTTTTGCAAAGCTTCAGCATTTAGGATGTTTTCATTTTTTTCGTCTATATTACCTCTAGTTTCAATTTGATCTTCATCATCTGTTGTATGCTGAAGACATTTTCGCTCAAGTGATGTCGTGCTTGACAAATCTTCATCAGTTTTAGATATGGGTGTTTGACCGTCTATACTTGGTGCGGTATAAATAATATTCGGCGGAGGCTTTTCGATAATTTCGTATTCATGATCACTGAAAATATAATAAAAAAGTAGATATAGTATAGAATAAATTAAATTGAAGTTTCATGATTACAATAAAGTTAGGTTAGGTAACAAAAATACAGTAATAATAAATTACTTGCAGTAAACACATTAAGTATGTTTTATACCATTTTTAATAAAATATAAAATATTTTACATAACTAAAATAAAATATACCATGTAAAAATATTGTATGATAATTCGCTTAGCAGAATAATATAATATATTTACTTCGCAATATCTAATTTTATGCGTCGCATGAGTTTAAATTTAAACTTCACTCACATTCACATCTCAAATCACAATTAGGCCAACAGTCTGCGCTCGTTTTAGCCTCAGCAGTCGCCGGGGAAATTATAACAATTTTTAATTTTACAATTATTTTACATTGTTACAATTTGCTTATCATATCAAACATAATTACTTACTTCATACTTGAAATCGGATTGCTAGTTCGAGAAGTTGGTCTCGTGCCCAGTGGATTCACTCTTGCGGGGAGTAATAAATCACATTGAAAAAACTGACAGGCACAACGAACTTCCGGGGTAAATAACTGAACACTGCCTTCACGAGTAGGTCTCACGGGCTTTGTTAAAGGAGTTCCACCTTCGGAGGTCCATCGTCGAAGCTTACTCATCACTTATAATAATTTATACTAAATACCTTATATTAAGGTATTTCGGACATATTTTTAGAAACGTGAGCAAGTAGATACGAGTTACATTTTATTCTGTCATTACAATTTATTGGCTAAACGTGTTCGTGAAAGTCAGTCAGTAAATGAACTAAATCACTGGCATGAAAGCACCCGTGAGCAACGATCGCTGATGACAATTTTAAAGAGCTCACCCAATGTGCAGGAAACAGTGCCCGTTGTGGCTATATTTAACAAACAGACAGAAGCTAGCGTGTTCGCAATGTAAATCATATTTTATGTCATTAACATAACAAAGCTTTTCATACTGTAACTATTAATTACTTAGCTTTGTTGATTTTAGATAATTTTAAAACAGAATTTTTACCTGCTAGGTTTAGACCAATCCTGATGAACAAATTCTACTTCATGCCTTTTTCGTTCATTTTCCCTTGGACTGGGACTAGGTGAAGTTTCTATGGGTATTGTTGTTGACTGTTCCAAATGATTAGCGTTGTCATCATCGTCCGGCATTTCTGTTATGGTAATATTAGGTGAATCAGGTGGTCTACTATCATCAACTTGATTCTGAAATACTTCATCTACGTTTGGTTCCTCTTGATCCATTTCTTCATCAAGTAAAACTGCTTCTTTATCAATTATATCTTTCATGATATGCAATTTTTCCATAATGTGCTCATTATTCTTTAAAGAATTGTTATCATCTGTTATAAGGCTTGGGTCTTGGGACGTCATTGACTTTTTCTCTAATAAACTATCGTTTTCCTTAATAATATTACTTTTTGTATCCTCTTTTTCCAAATTTTCTTGTAAATCGGTAGGTTCTACATCTTTAGGTTCTTCAATATCTTCATAAATATGATCTTTTCTTATTCTTGCTGGTGGAGTTTCAATACTCATTGTTTTACTCATTTCATCAGAGCTTCCTAATTTAATAGCGCTAAATTTTTGTCTTTTAACTGCGGTAGGAGAATTTCTCAACTGTCTTATTTCTTGGACCACTTCCCCTTTTTTTCGTTTTGATGTAGGTGACTTTTCAGTATCGTTTCTATCCAATTTATGTAAAGTTTTATCCGCCAGATGTTTTATTTTATTTACTAACGGATGACAACATTTAGTTTTTTCTCGCGTTTCAGTAACCCCGATATATTGTTGTTCTGGTACGCATCGTTTTAGGATACTTTTAGGAGAAACGCTTTTTGTTTTTTCTGAAGGCGATATCAGATAAGCACTGGCCTGACTTTCCGGCCTTTCTTCTTTCTTTTTCATTGCATCATCTTCTGAGTCAAGTGAAATTTCTTTTGAGAAGTTTGGAACGTGAACTCCTTCATCTTGACCTTCTTCATTATGTCTACGGCTACTGCCGGGAGAAGAATTTAGGTTAAGGATTCTTTGTGAGCCCCGAATGTCTGGAGACTGGGTTCGAGATCTTGAGATTTCACGAGACATACTTCTAATTGGCGTTGTGGCTCTTATAATATCCTCAGCGGTTATTTCACCATCAAGTGGTGGTTTAATTAAGTGTGTCCAGGGATATCCCCCTGCTTCACGAGCTCTTCGCAAATCTTCCCATTGATAAGTCGGTAAAGATACCGGTGGTATATTTTTCTCTTTATCTGGTGACAATGCAGATTCCATATGTTTAGTTAGATTAATTCGGGGTTATTATTAAGTATTTACGTTTATTACAGCGCCCATAGCCTTTTTATATTTTTTTTCCTGTTTTCACACGGACCCAGCAAAATGTTCACCGTCAAACTGAGAACACAACATTTCGATCCAATACTAGCATCAGCTACTGAAAACACGATGTGTTTGCGTGGGCTAGTGTGAAAATAGGTGTGAATAAGTTGTATATTATGAGCACTCGTGTACGTATTATTTCGGACTGGAAACACAGTTACCTTGAACAACTTCGCTCACAACTTGTGTTCTTGCACCAAACTCACATTAAATAAATATTATTTATAAATAAATACATCAAATCATTATCATTATCCCTTAATATTAAAATGATCTGTGATCTATACAAATCTCAATTCAACTGGCTGCCTCGTAGAAGTTTGAACGAGTGGGCTAAATATAACATTGAGCATATATTTATTTTTGGCTGCCGTTTAACGTCAGCAATGAAAATGCAAGGTTTTAATGAAAGTAAAATTGGTACAAATGTTCAATAATACTACCGGTGTTAGATGGATGATGCGATTGTTGCAAATGAAATATCATGCACGAGACGAACTTACCTGGATTGACTTGCTTCCAATAATACTTAGCTGTGACTGGCCGGTCTCGTGACGGCAGCGCGGACCATTGTTGCGTGCAAACGAAATCGTGTACATGTACTTTATTGTTAGTATCTATTGTGTTTACTTTTTATATTATTTGTAATTTTTTTTGATACTAAGTTAACGAAGTTTTTACTAAGTTAGAATATAGGTAACCAAAGTATAAATTGGCTACTTTTAATTTATATAAGATATTTTTAAATTTTGATCCAAAATAAATTACAGTATGAAAAGGGAAAACTCCTTTTTAGTCGGTAGAGTAGATAGTTAAGTAAATATATATGTAATAAAGGCTTATTAGATTTCGTTTGATGGAAAAAACTATCGATAAAAAACTAAAGTTTAAAATATAATGAAGCAGGTTAAGAGAGAATAGAAACAATTCATTATACAGGCATTATTTTATTAGTTTTTATAATGCGACTCAATTATTTTGCAGGTTACAGCTAGGCCGACAGGAATATTGTATTTGATTAATCAAAAAAATCACATTAATAATAATTTATCTTACACTTATTCTTAACTAATTAGGAAATCCACATTTGTATTTATTTTCAATCATATAGCTTTTAGGGAGCCAGTGGAAATTTTGGTACCTAAATGATTTCATCGTCGTTGATACTAAGACTAGATGTAATATATGCAACTGTATAAAAAAAATAAGTTTGAAATTTTAGAAAAAAAATTGCCAAAAATTATACCTAATATTGTTTCTGCCATCACTTATATTTCATTTAATACATTTAAAGATGGTGAAATTAAAGCTGGCAGAATTTAGGAAAGTGAAAGTTTAAAAAAAAAAATTGTTATTAAAATGTAAAAAATAATTAGTACTACATCATAGTCTTTTTTAAAATTATTTTTATGATTTATTGAGTATTTGAAATGACATTTAATAAGATATAACTGACGACAGAAACGATAGAACACCTAATTTTTGTCAGTTTTATTTTGCCAAAAAATTCCAACTTATTTATAAACAAATCAGACCTACCCGAGCTGGCCACTATTTTTCTCTAGTTCGCATAGTTGCCAGTTGCCACATAACATCTTAGTATAAATGTCGAATAAATCATATACTTACCTAAATAGTCACCAGCTCTTTTCTAGCTAACTAGAAAAGAGCTGGAGATAAATATTTAATTATACGACAAATTGAATTCTAGAAAAGTTGTGATTCAACTATCACACGGAAATTAGATAGGTAGCTAACACTGTCAATCTTATGTAAGCCTGAAAAGACAACAATTAGGGGTTATTGATATTTTTTCTGCCGTTAGGGGGCAGACCCAACTCACACAAAGCGTCATCTGGTGGCGTAAGTGGTATCAAAAACGGTCAATAAGAATTTCGATTCTTTTTCTGTCACCAGGCGGCGCTTGGTAGTCCTTGTCGTGTCAAAAACTTGTCAGGTGACATTCGTGTCATTTGTTTAAAAAACCCTCATTAATGTAGTTTTCCAAAAATGTGATCGTTTTTACAACAACCTTACCACATACCTAATGCTTTCGTCGTACATTTTTATTTTTAATAATCTTTCGGATTAAATTCCATCTTTTTGTTTTTAATAATATGGAGGAAACCTAAAAGCGAAAGTGATTATTTAACTTAGGAGCATTCACAAAAATACAGGTAAACATTTATTGCAGTGTTGTGGAAATGGAAAGCATATAAACGCCAATATAATTAATTAAAGCTCTTACTATCATTTAAATATTATTTTTTTATTAATCTTAAAAAAAATAGACAAATCACTACACCGAAGTATTCTTTCTATTAATAATAGAAACTCACTAGCTTTTACCCGCGGCTCCACCTGCGATAATATAGTATCTGGTATCCCACGAGAACACTGTACTTTTTCGGGATAAAAAGTAGCCTAAGTTTTAATTCAGAGCTTAAACAACTACCATACCAAATTTATTTGAAATCCGTTCAGTAGTTTTTGCGTGAAAGAGTAACAAACATCCATCCATTCTCACAAACTTTTACATTTATAATATTAGTAGAATTAGTAGGATAGTCAAGACCAGGGATGGTGAACATTTACGTATTAACAAGCTAATTTTCTTAAGAAATATTTAATGACGTAATTAATATACGTGCCATCAAATAATTTTTCTTTGTGATTCAGAGGCGTATTTAAATAATTTTTAAAACCAATCGTCGATAATAATTAATATAATATTTTCTTTATGATAAATGCGAGCGAGCGAGTTAATATTTTTTCTATTTTACCTGTCCAAACCTGTTGTAAACTTACACTACACTCGGAAAAATACACTACAATCAAATAGCCTACAACTGAACGTCAATACTAATTATTACAATATGTCTTTACGTCAAACCTTTTACAGGTTAAAGTCTGTTCAAACTTTAAACCCTGAATTACGGTGAACTTCGGAAAATACTATTAAATCAACCGGCTAAAATAGAATATGCATACTAAATTATATTAAAATACTTTCTTTATGTTTCACGCGAGCGAATAAAACCAGCGAGCAAATTTTGTTTCCTATTTTACAGATTAAATCTGTTCAAATTTTAAACTCTAAAAGACTGGACCTAAAAAAAGCTTTTCGGTTTAGAGGTAGGTAACAGAGGCGGTCGAAGCAAGCGAGAAAACTTTTGCTTATCATAGCAATTAAAAATTAAGAAAATCATTTCTGTATGTCTGTACGCTTAAAAAAACTGTAAAAATATAGTAGATATCAATTAGACTTCGAGGCGGTCCTTTATATTATTTTTTACTTACTATCAACTACAAACTCTTCATTTACTATAAAAAAGGAATGTGTTGCAAAAAATGACCATTTAGTAATTTAAAACAAAGTCAAACAGTTGATTTCTGTTGTTGAAAATAGATGACAATCACCTGATTATGTTAGGTTTGTCATTTATGATATTATATCTACTTCACACTTCTTTCGTAGCTCATAAGTAGGTATGTACTCATAGAATTTTGTGATAATGCTCAAACTATTGTGTCTCGTCACCCGTGAAATTGATGGTACGCGTGCCATAGGTTCGCCATCCCTGCTAGAGAAGTATTGGCTTATATTATCAAATGCGTGTTATATTGTCAATGTAGTACTCGAAATAATTAAACATAATTAAAATTAAAATGTTCGAGTACTATGTGAAAAAAAAGGTAACTAATTAGATAGTAGAGCGTAATAATATATATTAGGTACCTAAGTACATAGGAGAATGATATTTGCTCGGAGTTCTAGTAGCAAGTACGGAAAATATAACAGATTCGGGTGTTAAAAAAATTACCAAAATATTAGTCAGACCGGGACTCGAACCCGAGACACCAATTTGTCTACAACGCAAAAAGTCCTAACCTAAACGTACTTAAACAAAGTAAGACAAAAATCACGAAATGACTCATTATGTTAGTACGCAACGCCTATTGTTTATAATCTGAGACTCAACGAAAGAAAAAATAAATAAAAACTCGAAAATTCGCGGTTTCCTGGGATAAGACTTGCTTAAGATCGATTTTTCACTCCCAAAACCTCCTGCACATTAAATCATAATAATATATTCTATAATGCGTCAAGCAAAAACTTCTTACCCGCTTTTACGAAATTTATGCCAACAGAGGAGTATGAAAATTGGCACAGTTAAAGTTTATGCGGAGGAAGATGTGCAGAAATCTAATATTTTTTTATAATTCTTAAAAATAGGTACATAACATTAAAAATATAAAGTTACACTATCTCAGGTTAATAATTCACACTCGATACAATAATTATAGAATATAATGCGTCAAGCAAAAACTTCTTACCCACTTTTACGAAATTTATGCCAACAGAGGAGTATGAAAATTGGCACAGTTAAAGTTTATGCGGAGGAAGATGTGCAGAAATCTAATATTTTTTTATAATTCTTAAAAATAGGTACATAACATTAAAAATATAAAGTTACACTATCTCAGGTTAATAATTCACACTCGATACCATGCGTTTGTATAGTAACAGCAGGTATTGGTTTGACACAATTGTCAATATTTCTCTGATTTGTCTCACATTCCATAGACAACATTTAAATATTTTTAATGCGTATCTACGAGGCAAAATTACCTTAATAAAGTCGAAATTTAATAACATGAATTGTGGTCAAATTTTGACCACTGGTTTTATGGAAATTATTGAAGTCACTTCCAAGATTCTGACTATATATTTATATATTAATATAGAGGAATTCCTCGTTTAAAGTTTAAGGTTTACGAGTAAATATAACAATAATTCCTGTGTAACTAACTATCAAGCAGGCGTACTTTTTAGGTAGGTAAAAGTTATTATCTATAGATAAATGTATATTTTATTTTTAATTCTATCTAAATCTTTAATAATATAGAATAGTTAAGAAATAATTGTATCTAATAAATGTCTAACTACAAAATATTTCGAAACAGCCTAACCAAGAGCATATCAGGACATGTGTAAGGAAGGTTCCGTAACTATCACCGCGCTATGGGTTTTCTTTGAATTACTTCAATAGTTATTGTCCGATTTCGCACAAAATAATATTCCTAAAGAGTTTTTCGCGCAACATGTCAGCATGGAAACTTACAAGTTTCTATCTCTTATAGTTTAGAAATTCCAAATTTAAACCAACTTATAAAACCACTTTGGAGGCCGATTACTCGAAAATGGTTGGCTAAGTAAAAAAGTAACAAGTGCATGAAACCTTAGCTTTGTTGGGTATGAATATGGGGTAGAACAACATAATTAAAAAATATTTTTAATCTCCACTTCACATATATTTTGGAGAGACACCACTCAAATTAAAAAAAATAAAACTGACTTCCAAAGTAAAAATGTACAAAAAACTATGAACTAAAACTTATTTTCTAAATAATTCCCCTTTTAAATACGGCTAAAATTTTAACCATTTCTCTATCAATCTTCATAATTTTGGAGTCGGTACCAGCCAACTTGAACGTGAGTTCAAAATATTGTCTTATCAGGATGTTGTTCGGGCTGGTACTGACTAGCGACCGTACGAAATAAGTTTTATTTCATACTTTTTTGTGCATTTTTACTTTCGAAGTCGGCTTTAATTTTTTTTTTAATAAAAATAATATTTTTTCTCTTTTTAGTTTAAATATTTATTAAATTATTATTATTAACACATTTAAAGAACAAAATAGCCTTCGCTATTCTCAATCTCTCGGTAAAACAAACTCAAGCGTTCTTTTATGCCAGTTTTCTGAGAGGCCGTGGTATTTCCCCAAACAAGCATTACCGATCTGTGAACCTACTAAAAACCAGTGTTAATATTGATGAGATACAATATTATAAATAATTATTACTATCTATTAATATAATCTATCTATCTAGTATAATAGTCGACGGAAAAATTATCGTTGAACATACAAAAAAAATATGTACAGCCGAATGCATAACTGCCTCCTTTTTTAAGAAGTCGGTGAAAAATATTTTATTGGATGATGCTAAAAACCGAAACCTATACCAACATATTAAATAACTATCTATACCAAATTTCCTCCATTTATCTTCATAATTACATAACTCAAACGGGCGGACAGATAGACAGAAAGACGGACGGACGGAAAGAAACTACAAGGGTTCCTTGAGTACCACGGAACCCTAAAAATGAGAACATTTAATCAATTATAGAATGGTGGCTGATCATCTAAAGGTTTGTGGGCGTCTGTATTAAGCCTTGAATATTAAAAGCAAATGCCAGCAAGATACATATTGAAAATGATAATATTTATGTAGACGCGAGTACCTATTTAGGTACATAATTTTCTACAGACATATAAATAGGTACAGTTTTAAGTAAAAAGTAATAAATAGATTCATTATTGTGGTAGCTACTAAATCAAACTATAATTTCGTTAAAATATGATAATATTATGCCTAAAATGTAGCCAGTCAATATTAATTAGAAGTGCAAATATTATTTATAAGTTATTACATATTAGTGACATACCTACCTATTTCTAGAAAGAACCATAAAACGATTAGTAATTGATCTTATCAACATACTTTGATTCAATTTATCCAACAATATGATACAAGAAAAAAACTTCTATATGTGACATAAAATTTGGAAATATTCAAAGAGTTTACTGTTAAATGAAAGACAGCATATAATAATAATTAAATAACTAAATCACTCGTTACTTGAATGAAACAGTTTTTAATTGCACTCCTAAAATCTATTTCTATGGCATAATTGGAATAGTAGCATACATTTTTCTAAATGTTATATGTCGCTAGACTAAGGTGTCACAGACACCTTAGTCTAGCGACTTTATTAATTTATTTCTCACTAAAAGGTGTATTTATAAATATTATTATAAATATTTTTGTGGGTGAGCAGTTATGTTGTGTGCGCTTTTTCCATTAATATTATCTATAATTTAATTTAATTTTATTATACATTTGGAACTAACATATAAATTTGGAATATGCATTGAATATATTTTACAAATCGAATTTAAAAATTGTTTATTATAATATATATACATAATAATTTCACTTTAAACTTTAATGGACATTTTTTTCAAAAAGGTACAAGTAACTACACCTAACTAATAAATAAATATAATAATAATAAATTTAAAAACACCTATTTTAAACATTTGGTAACATATTTTAGTATCCGGACACCTATTAAACAATAAGAATTTTTAACATACCAGCATCGCTAAATATATTACATACACTCGTACATATATCGCGTATCGGTAAGTAGGAGGTTGGAATTTGATTACAAATAATTAAATCTAGTATTTATAGAAATAGTAAAATGAAAGTAATTCCGCATTCTCGACTTACAATTTTCACAAAAAGGTGCAATGCAAAATGTCAAAAGTATTTAGGTAGGCATTGAAATTGAACACCTCGGTTTTAGGAATCTGACGTGTTTAGAAATTTGACGTGTCTGCCTGTGTGTGTGTGTGCCTGTCCGTGACATCGTAGCTCCCAAACGGATGAACCGATTTTTATCTAGTTTTTTCTTTTAATGAAAACTGACACGATGAAAAGTGTTCTTAGCTATAATTCATCATCATCAGCCCGCTCGCTGCTTGACTATTCGAGAGTTACAACTTTTAATTTTATTTATGTACTAAGATCTAAGTGTCAAAGTGTGATAAATTATTATAATTACAAACAAGTACTGTAGTTATTACTTGACCGTTGAGTATGGGCAATATCTATATATTAGTATAGGCACCTACATGATATTAGAAAAGTTTTACAAATGAGTAGAATGATATTAGCACTTTTGTAAATGGTGGACGTGATTGTTTTTATTTCTAATTTAATTTTGTAAGTCTTTACTCTGATTTAACAGTTATTTAGAAAGTATATTTAAGATTGTAATATAAATTTTATTTTGAATATTAATTTGTATAAAGCAAAACTACTTCCGGGCTTGGGGTGACTGGATACCCCCTGTTGTATGGACCCCTAAAACAGTGAAAAGCTGTGAAACTGTGAGCAAAATGTAAATTTAATAAGGTATAACATACACAATATATTAGGTACTGTCCTCATTTTGCTTCTTGTGTGGTAATATATTGCGAAATGAATATGTCACTTTTGTGTGAACTGAGGGACCACACTTCGGTGGTTATAGATTTTTGTCACTGACGCTATGTAGTCTATAAATTTGTAAAAACATTTACACAAGTTCAACTAAAATTCTGTAGTGAAAGAAACATAATTTCCTACATACTTTTCGCGATCTGGAAAATAGCGGTGTGTGAACTGAAGGGCCACACTGAGGGCTGTAGTTCTTAAACTATCTGTTTACAAATTCCCAGATTTGTTCTACAATTTTTTTAGACTTCTACTAATATTCGCTATACTTATTTTGGGGGAATTCAGGTGGGTCCCTCCGTCCACACATACACGGCAAAAGCTAGTAAGCAATAAATGAAGGTTAAATCATCTTTTTATATAAACTTTTTAAAACTGCAAAGTAATACTGTATGGGTACCAAGTGTCACTTGGGGACACCTAGTACAATTCAATGTCTTTGTTTTATTCGGTAAATTAGTTTTTTTTTCCACTGATATTATGTTACTTGTCCAGATTCTTGTAGCCAGATAAATTCCACGTATTCAATTGCCAATTTTTGACAAGTGTAACATCTTTCCTCTCGCTTTCTTGAAATTTGTGGGAGTGATTACAAGAAATGGGACGGAAGTGTGTGACAGGAACTCGCGGAAGCGCGCGCTATTTGATTTGACGAATGAGCGCGCGGTGGGAGTGTTGGCCGTTAGATTCGAATAAAATATTTCAGCATTTAGCATTTTAAAATTTTGACGTTGATTTCTGTCACCGCTCAATGGAAAAGTTACCGCATTTTTTGTTATCGTATTAGAAAATCGTACTAGGCATTGTGTTTTTTTGAAATATTTTCATAAAATGTTACACATCATATGCGACTACTGTAAGGCTCGTTCGTTTTAAAGTACGACTTGTATGTACGAAATAAGAGTTAAAAAACAAAAGGGAGGATCGAGTGTCGTTTCCCCTCGCTGTAATTTCATTAACGGAGAAAATTTCTAAAACAATTCCAAAGCTTCAGGCTTCGTAGTAATGCGTGTGTGTAAAAAGTGGTTATGTAATAATAAATAAAAATAGTATTCCTGCTAAAAAAATCTTTGGCAACGCCCTCAATCGTTAGAGCCGAGGTCAGTGTTGTACAACCGGAGTCAAAGTACAGTGATTTATAGTACCAAGCCAAATCAATTGGAACATTTGTATTGACTTGTATTATAAATCATTCGATTACAATATGTGTTTAATTAATTTAGAAAACTATAAAATACTATGGGCCTGTTGCACAATCTGCTAACAAATAGCTGATTTGCATGTTTTGTCTCTGTCGCTCGTCATAAAGTAAGCAGCGACAAATGTTCCGAATAAACTATGCGATACTTAAAGGAAGATTGTGAAACAGGCTCGTACCCACGAGTGATTTTTTTATGGTTGCGACAAAAAACACCACTGTAAATAAAACTGTGCGCTAATACTATTAGAGCTGAAAATCGTGAACAGTTGTCAAATCTGACATTAGACTCTTCGATTTACAGCTCTATTGTATTAGCATAGAGTTCTATTTCCAGTGCAGTTTTTTCTGTCGCAACCACAAAAAAGCTCTCGCGGGTACGAGGGATTAGACTAGAGTATCCGTGGTCTAGTAGTAGATCGCTAGGGCTGCTGCACACGAGAGGGTGCATGTTCGACCCCGGCTCAGCGAGGTGGACCGCCTACTTCTCACATTGAGGAGAGACCCCTGCCTCAATAGTTAGTATCGGTATTAAACATTATAACGGTTGTCTGTTAAGTCGGTTTACGGACGATAATCTTACGTGATAAGATCATCCACAAGCGCTTAGGCCGATCGTGCCTCTCTATCGTTTGTTCCGCGCTCTCGCTTGCACGCTCGGCTCAGGCGGACCGAGACAATTTTTCGTGCGTGCGGCCGGCGTTCATCGATTTGTAACACGTCATCACGTCAAAAAAATCGTTATAATTGTCGCAATGTAATTTCAATAACAATAATTTACTAGTAATAATTATTGTAGATGGCCTAGTACGAATGACTTGCCAATATAAAATGTTGAGCATTTTAATTATTAACATATACACAATTTCTGGAATTTCCTACCTACTTATAAGACAAAATCTTCACAATTTTTTGCTATACTATTTGTTTTCAATATTTTTGCTCACCTAATCGTTTCAAGATTTTAGGATTGTCTGAATATATCAGAAATACTTATTTTTTGGTATTTATTCTCTGCTTGGTAGCGGGCCCGATGGGGTAGCGTCGTAGAACTGGTTTCTTATCTGAAATACAAAGGAATAAAATGTAATTAAACCTAACCAATAGTATGTCAGGATACGTCTAAGGTCACTTAATATAACTATAGCCGTGTAGTGGGTTTTTACTTATCTTTTACCGGACTTATCTTTTTCACCAATAAAATACTATAATATTTTATGTTAAGATACAATTTCGCTCGCCTTAAATTTTGTATGACCCATCACAGACGGTGAAGATAGTATATAATTATTATTTTCTGTAATTTTCAGATTACGTAATTAAATATGAAATATATCCAGGAATCTTAAGATAAAAATATTATAGTTTCTTCACCGTCTGTGACGCACTTTATCGACAAACTCGAATTTGTTTTCTTTCTCTCCTTAAATGTTAGAACGGGACAGACAGATCTTAAACCGAAGCTCAGCGTTAAACGTCGTTTCAATACGTGTTGGTGAAATTGGAACCTAGTCACAAAAGGGGTGACCCCCTTTGAAAAGGGGTGACTAGTTTCCAATTTCACTTAAAAAAAAACAGATTATTTCGTTAGATTCCTAAAATCTAACGAAATAATCTGTTTTTTTACAAACCTTTATAATGGCGTTTCAAAAGTCACAAATACCAACGAAATTGAGATAATCAAGGTAAAATAGGGCAAAAAGCAGCTTTTTAAGAGTTTCTCGTTTTATCTACTTCCTATCTTCCGTCTTTGCATTTTTGTAAAAGTTGTAGAGATATGATAAAATTCTCTACAATTTTTATATAAAACTTTAAATATAATATTATTATAAGGATTACGGATACAAGGTGTTTTATGAATAAAGTATAAAATTGTTGAGAATGAACTATGAGCATTTAAAGTTACAAGAAGAGAAAAGTTATAAGAGTTTTTAGCATGGTCGATCAGCATGGAAGTTGTAGTTGCAGTTAGTAGTTTCTACCTTATTATATAGGTTCTGGGTTCCTTGTAGTGGCCCGAAAACAAAGTACCTAACTCGGAACCCCAAAAAAGTATCTATTATTACTAATTATTAGGTTTCCGAGTTCGGTGCCATATTTTAACTGAAAGTACCTTGAAATAATATAAAGAAATCTAAAATTGTAATGTTTCAGGATAGCAAACTGATTATTATTATATATAGGTAGCAGTGGCGTGGGGTTCCTATAACTCCATTCCTATAGGCTTCACTTACTACTTACCTATTGAATACCCTCATCCAAATCTATCCACAGGCTAGGGCTTCCCTATGAAGGAGAACCAGTCTTCGCCACTGATAGGCAGGTATGGTTTTGAGCGCCTTTATATGTTAAAAATATGTAGGTAGGTACTATACCCAAAACTAAGCTGATCAGAAGCTAAACATTATGTAGACTTACGCGACAGTGAACCCGACTCGCAGTCATTTTTATGATTCATTTACGCCAAAAATACACAAACGTCCTCGGACCTACTTTTTTAATTGAGGCATAAACTCAGTGGCCAGAACCATGTTATTTAACGATGTTATTTAAATGAGATCGGCAAGTCGCCATACATTTACTGCCTGGTAATTCAACGTGGACACAAAAAATATTTATTGTAAGTTGTACTTTATGAACATAGGAACAAAAAGAAAGCAATAATATTATACATCAAACTCCCCCGAGTTTGATGTATAATATTATTGCTTTCTTATAAAAGATAATTGATTAAATATAACCTAACCTATTGTTTAATAAATTTACCTATGTAAATAGTTTGTTTGCAAACGCAATATGCTAACAGATAAATGATAGACGTGAAGGCTCACGTTACGAAAACCAAATAATATAATAGGTAATTATTTTTCTTGGTATAAATAATATAAATAGTATAGAGGTATCTATTTCGCACCCCAAGTAACTTTTTTTTTCATAAAACTAGTACTAAGCTGTTAAACTATAGAAAAAGATAATAACTTACTTTTTATCTGAATAAAAAATAAATCTATCTAATGGTCCACTAGATGGAGCTTTTACGCCTCAAATTGACAATTTACAGCATGATAACCATAGAAGCTGGGTGCGAAGTACAAGGTGGGTACATAGTGCTCATGGTGGCAAAAGGTAGAAATAATGTTGGCTCTGTCATCTGTCAATGTCAAATCAATCTTTTAGACATATCTATACGTATTTGTTTTTAATCGCATTATTCCGCCAACAAAAATGTTCACAGCAGTAATTGTTGTGTTGTAAACTGTAAGAAAAGCAGAAATAGTAAATTTAAGTTTTACCGATTCCCAAGCGTTTCTTGGAAAGATGAACAATGCAGAAAATGTATAGCTGCCATCGAGAGAAAAAAAACCTCATATAAATCCTCTATTTGATATATTTCTTATAGATTACATTTTGCCGACATTACTTTTATTTTATTTCAGTGCCGATGGATCGCATTTTTTTAATATTTTATCACAATGCCGCCATTACATATCGAAACGTCAGAACGGTCAGAGCCAACAAAGTTGCGAACGCTAGGTGACGCTGAAGTCATGCACAGAGCGACATTATCCTAACTCAACACGATGACAACGATTACCACAGACAATTTTTCAGTGAAAAAGTGATTTTTTTTAATATAGATTAGGTTAAGTTTAGGCTAAGTTTTTTATATAATAAAATAATGTTTCTTTTCTCTCAGCAATAGGACAGTAAGAAGAGCTTTCAGTTTTAATTTTAAATTAGTATTTCAGATATAGGTAGCAGAATAAAAATACGAAGCGATCAATAATATGATATCTACGAGGTGTCGTACAGGTAATCTTCAGCCGATATGGGAACGCTACAACCTGGCATCTTGCCACACTTTTTGGGTCGTTTCGATTCGTTGAAGTTTAAATGTGGATCGTTTTTTATTTAAGTATTGTATACTTTTTGGTTAATAAAAATCTTCCACTGGTGTAATATTTTTAACATGACTAAGCATTTATCAGCATTTTTTAGAGTTTCGTACCAATAAAACGTACCCCAAGGGTAAAAACGGGACTCTTATAACTGAGTATCCGCTGTTCGTCCGTCCGTCTATCTGTCTGTCATGAGACTGTATGTCATGAACCGTGATATCTAGACAGTTGAAATTTCATACATGATGTAGACGTTTCTGTGTTTCTGTTGCCACTTGCCGCTGTAACTATATAGACACATAAATGTGTCCCATACAACAAACGTGATTTTTTTTGACATTCACACGTGCGAGTCCGACTTGCTCTTGGCGGGTTTTCTTTTAGACGCTTGATATATTGTAGGCACTTTAAAATATTTGATATAAGCTTTAACTTTACTATTTTTATAAAATATTATAATTAATGCCTCGATCATTTATAATATTGGAGGTAGGCTTTTAAGGGTCACTCTCACTAGTCCTAAAAAAGCTAGAAGTTTTTTCCTGTAGAATAGCCCCGTCCTAAACACTTTTTTCAACCAATTTATTGTATTTATTTTATTAGGTTTGTCAACAATTGATTACACGTAATACATTTAAAAAATACATTAAAATCACAATGAAACGTATATCAATTTCTAAAAGACAAACACAACCTGCATAATTAATTAAAACACATTACAAACAATTTACATTAAAATATACAAAATTCATGTACTTATTACAATTCGCAAAAAAATAATATGATAAATTTAAGTAGTAAATAGAATTTTCGAAATACGTAGTTAAAATTTACAAAGCTCATTGAATTATATATTCTCTAAGAATATAGGTACAACCAATGACACGACGCTTCACGCAACAATCGATAAGAAAAACATCCAGATGGGTATTCTGTTGATACAGAAGAAGAAAAAGAAAAGAAGAAAAAATGAAAAAAGCCAAATCGTGTACAAATTATATTATATTAACCAATATCGAGTTGCTCCCTAAAATTATATTATTTAGTATTGTGTGCTGTGCCAAGTGCTGCATCAGAGCTTAAAATACTAAGTTGTGATTTTAAAGATTCTTACAATAATTAATCATTAATAATATAATTCTTACTTATTTTAATAGCATAATAAAACTTCACCAAGAGCATGTCAGGACATGTCTAAGGAGGGTACCGCAAATATCAACGCCCAATAGGTTTTATTTAAATTACTTCAAAAGTTCTTATTTCGCTCAAAATATTTTTTCTAAATAGTTTTTAGCATGTGTTCGATTTTCATCTCTATTGTATTAGTCTAGAGTTCTAGTGTCAATGCTCTTTTCCTCGGCCATACGGATTCCGTACAATATATTCCCAGCCTAATTCTAGTTTACGTAAAATTACCCTCTCCAATCTCCATAATAATAATGTAGTTTAACCATGACTTCAATTTTCCTGTATTTAACGCCTCCACGCAAATATTCTAATTTCTAGGCCACAGTTGACGTTAGAAATAGAAGCGGCATATAAAATTAATAAAATATAATATCTGTGAGACTTTTTCACTTACCCCTATATGCCCCGTCATTTCCAAGGCAATAGACACGAGGTCTCGGTGCTCAAACAACTCATCAGGGAGCGGAGGAGCAGCCCTTGTCAAGTTGGATCTGGCCCGAAAACCCCTGTGGAGCCGCAGGGTACACTCGCAGAAGATGTACCTCAGGATCAGAAGACGGAGGTAGTCGTCGCCTAGGAAAGGGTAGTATACTGGATCTGGAAAAATAAATAAAATGGTTGTCTGTTAAGCCGGTTTACGGACGATAATTTTACGTGATAACGTCATCACAAGCCGAACGCTAAGGCCGATCGTGCCTCGCTATGGCTTGTTCCGCGCTCTTGCTTGCACACTCGGCTCAGACGGAACGTGACAATCAGGCGAAACGTAACAATCAGGCGGAACGTGACAATTTTTCGTGCGTGCAGCCGACGTTCATCGATTTATAAGACGCCACGTCAAAAAAATTGAAACATTACTCATTAGTATGTCACTGGTTTTTAAACAAAGGAGATTGGTCTGGTAGCTCAAGGAGGAACAATTGACATGTACGTATTCGTAACGTTAACGAATGTCAATTGTATGGGCGCTGTCATAATTTTCATACTATAATTCTCTTTCGATAACGTTACGAACACGTAATTGTCATTTGTTCCTGCTAACCTCACGGTACACTGGTTACATCACGAATTGACAAACTTTAATACCTTGACCTAGGAGCCTAGGAGGAACATGTGACAGCGGCGTAGCCGTAACGTTATCGAATGACATTTGTATGGGCGCTATCATGGTTTTGGTTCATCATACAATTCTCATTCGATAACGTTTAGTTTACGCCGCTGTCAAAATAAGTTCCTGCTAGCCTGATTAAAAAAATACCTATTTTTAGGTAAAATGAGCTTTAATGATTTTAATTAGCAATAGCAGAAAACTTGATTAATTACTATATTATTAACTCTTGTTCAAAGGGATTTTATTCTTATAAGGTCGTAACTCGTACTTAATTTCAATACTTACCCATGCGGACTCTCAAGAGTATTCTGACGCATTCTTTCATGAACACATCTAGGAGGCTTATACATTTGTCCCAAATCGGTATTGGCAGTGTAAACACGTCACATGTGTTGCACAGTCCAGCTATTGGGTTATGCAGGTATAGTGTGAAGAGTCCACCCTTTTTCCGACGATCTAAAAAAAGCGATGTAATTAAAATAAAACGTTTATTGCGTATACCCCTCCAGAAGTCCATTTCTACCCCAAAACACAACGTATTAGGCATAGGTACAGTATAATTTGTGACTAAGTGCCAATTTCATCAACGCCTAGGCGGGAAATATATTTTCCGGAACGGTAGGCCGGAAAATTCAGAGCATTGAAAATAGAAAACTGCGCTAATACAATGTTAATCATTTGTCAAAATATTATGCCTTCTATTTCATTGATACGAAGAACGAGAGAGATAACAATGTTTAATAACGATTAACTTTAACAGGCGTTGGTTAAATTAGCACTAAGTATTTAAACATTTTTTACTTTTAGTTTAGATGATTCCTAGAATTTCCATACCATTGATGCCTACTGGAAGCTCCAGAGGTGACATGAGTATGACAAGAGGCTGCCCAAATATCCTCGGTATATGTTGGAAAGCATACGAGTTGTCCGAGTCCACTATGATGAACAGGGGCTTCCTGGTAAAAGGCTGTAAGTCTCCAGGATACAAAATCTGTTGTTCCTTATATTTCGGCACCGTATCTTTCCTTTCTTTATTGCATTCCTTGAAAATGTCCGACTTTGAAGTTGTTATTAGACCACCAATGTCGTAGCCATCTGAAATATTAAAAAACAACTGTCCAAGTAACATGAGTATCAACATAAACGCGCAAATTTTTATTTAAAATAAAATATCCCATCACAATGCAAAAGCGTCATCTAGTGCCGACCTAGTCAGGGTAAAAGTTTAATACATACTGGCAGCCATTTTTATAACAACGCCACCTATAAGTAACTATATGTACTAAATGCAGCTTCAGCTAAAACATTTCGAGGTTAATGGTGGTGAATGGATAAAACAATCTTGTTAATATTTCGCTAGATGGCGCATCGCCTTGGTGGTGGCCTAAGTATAACCGTATCCATTGCAAATTATGATAATATCCACGTAATATAAAAGACACGATAATATAATTACGCCAACTAATACATAATATTATAAATATACTCTGTTCCGATTCAATGTAATCGAAATGTAAACAAAGCACAATATGGGCAGCTATAATTCTTTCAATATATATGTCACTTATCCACCGCGTATTGCACAGTAAAGGGGAAGGCTATGCCAAAAATAAGAAGAAGAAGAAGAAATAAATACAATGACACATTTGGTCGCATGTAATTTGTAGAGTTCCGTAGTACTACAGGAATCCTTATGTCTTCTGTCCGTCAGCCTGTCCGCCCGTCTGTCCGTCTGTCTGTGCGCCCCTGCTAACTTCTGTATTTATGCATTCATAATTAAAAAAATAATGAAATTGAGTGCACTTATAGATTATGTATAGGTAGAACTTCACTTTAGGGGTGGCTAACCATAATGGAGGAGGTTCTTTTCAAAACTTGACTTTTCCATTTTTGGTGTTTTTTCACAATCTGAGAAAATAGTTAAATAATTAACTTCTTTTCGATTTCCATAAGGAATAATCAATTTTTGACGAAATCATGATTTTTATCTTTTTTGTCTGGTGTAATTATCAAGTTTTGGCCCAATTTTATTTTCCCAGAAGGTAAATTTGAATGTTACCAAACAAAAAAAAAACAAAAAATATCAGTTTCATCAAAAGAGGAATAGTCAAGTTTTGAAAAGAAGCTCCTCAATTATAATATTTGAAATCGAGATGATTTTTTTTCTCATTCTACCTCATGGTGTGGAATATCCACAAATAGGTATTCTTAAATAAAGGCTAGGTTTGGTTTCACTTAAATAAACCATTTTTAAGTAATCGGCCTCCAAAGTGGTTTACCAGTGCCCAACCCTGGAGTTTCTCAACTATAAAAGGCAGAAACTTGTAATTTTCCATGCTTATAAATCATGCTTAATACTCTTTGAGAGAATTATTTTGGGCGAAATTGCGCGTTATTAGTTACGGGACCTTCGTTAGACACGTCCTGACTTGCTCTTGGTTAGGTTTTTTGTTTACATTCAGATTCCATTAAATCGGAGCGGAGTATCGTTTCTGGCCCCCAATTTTCGGAATTAACTTACACTTTATTTTTTAAATTCAATTATAAATGAATCATCTTGATATCATAAACTGACTTTTGGTGTTTGGACCAATCACAACAGGTTTGATTTTGACTTTTTTGTCCCGAGCGCAAATAAATTGCGTTCGTCAAAACCTGATATTTTGTATGAATATTAGATAAAATTCTGATATTTTTAGCCTAAGCTCTTTTTATGTCGAAACAAAGCTTTTTAGGGTTCCGTAATACTCAAGGAACCATTATGGTTTCGCTCTGTCCGTCCGTCCGTCTGTCTGTTTGTCTGTCCGCTCTCCTAGCTTCTGTAATTATTAATTTAAATTGATGCAGTAAGGTATAGTTATATAATGCGTATAGATCTCGATTTGACATCATAAAATTATAATAATTTTATATTATAGGGGTGGCTCTCCATACATGTGAAGGGGGGATGAAAAATATTTTTTCATTCTACCCCATTGTGTGGGGTATCGTTGAATAGGTATTTTAAAATAATGGCAAGGTTTTATACATGACTCTTTTGTAAAGTTTTTTCATTTTTGAGTAATCTGCCTCCAAATTGATTTATAAGTTGTCATTTCTAAACTATAGGAGATGTAAACTTGTAAGTTTCCATGCTGATAGATCATGCTAAAGTCTCTTTAGGAAAATTATTTGAAGTGCAATAGAACAATAACTTTTGAAGTAATTCAAAGAAAACCTGTTGCGCGTTGATAGTTACGGAACCCTCCTTACATGTCTAATGTGTCCTAACATGCTCCTGGTTAGGTTATTTAAAACCAATTTAATTAAATCTATATAGCGCAATAGACTAATTAAATAAATGGCTTACAGTCCTCTGGATGTTTATTCTGATTCGGATGGTAGCCGTCAGCTGAAATGTAAATGAGGATGGCGCCATTGATGGTCAAGTCGTTACAACTACTGGCCAAGTATATCAGCACTTGGCTGGGAGATGGTTTGAATAATAGATATTTATGCGGATTCTCCGAACGAAGTCCATTTTCTTGGATTCCTAAAATAAAATTTCACAATACATTTTTAAAGTGACGAAGATAAACATTGTTTTAATAATATTATTTTTTTAAACTATCATTGTAAATCGATGAAAAGCATTAGATGACAAAGTAAACTTTTGGTTAAAGAACAAAATGAAATTCGCTGCCAGCAGTAAAAAAATATTAGTAAAAAATTAGTTGAGTAGTGATATAATCTGAGAAATATGCAATGCAACGCATGCCTAGCTCTGAATGCTCGCTAAATTATTAAAGTAAATTAATATTTAGATGCAGTTTTTTTCTTCTTATTGATCGCCGATTAAGAATTTTGTAAAGTCTTCATTAATAATAATATATTTTAATAATAAATTATAGTATATCATTCAAGAAATATATTCGCCAAAGCATGAGAGAACAACATGAAAGTAAAATTAAGAACCACATAGGGAGTACAAGCCAGTCCTAAACAATTTTAACTAAGTGCGCAAAATTGAAGCAATTTGCATGGAGCGAAGAACACAATTAAATGAGACACTTAACACAAACTTTTTAATTTGGTTTAAAAGAAATTCCTAATCTCGATATAGACAATCTATCTCGATTATAATCCGTATTTTAATTTACCTTTAGGTATAAGAGCGGGCCCTTTAGCCGTTGAACTTGAACGGCAATGCGGGGAATCCTCAGGAGTTTCAGCCTCGCGTTCCAAATTCTGTAGAATCCTGAACATATCTATAGTCAGTTCTGAGAACTTTACTTGGTAGGATCCACTGCCTATGATGACTGCGTCTTGGAGTGTTAGATACATTTGTGGTGTCTTCTCAATTGGTGGTATGGTCATATTGTTAACGCGTCCACTAAAGACAAGAAAACATAAATATTTTTAATTCTATAGTTACTAAATATCATTAGAAATCGATATAAAGGGTAAATTTTTTAAGTGGTCATGGTACGGTCGATCTCCAAGATAATTTATTTTGTTCAGGATAATGACGGCAGGTTTTGAATACCTACTACACGGATTTTTATTATTCGGCAGCCAATTTTAATACCCTTATTACTTTAAAAATAACGAATATACTATATAAATTTTCTTGGAGATTGATCAGGGAGGCGAAATTCGTAACTATAAGGAATAGCGAAAAATGCTGAAAGAAGTTAGCCCGATATTGATAAAAATTGAAACTGCATCATTAGATTTCGCTAAATGAATTTCCCTAGGCAAGAATCGAATCGACTGATTTCGGAAAAAATACACTTTGGGTGATTTATAACAAAATATGATTTTTGCCATACTGCAATGCTAGCTAGGAATGAATATTGAGTGTTCAAATATATAATTATGCAATTTTAGTTTTTATTAAAATTGAGCTCGTAACTCCGTTCGGCATTTTCACTATTCTTTATAGTTTCGGATTTGGCCTACTATGACCAAGTGAAAAATCCACTCTGTAAATTCTGTCGTTTTATTCAAAACGTTTATTATCTATACTGATATTATAAAGAGGAAAAGTTTGTTTGTTTGTATGTTTGTTTGTTAGCATTGAATAGGCTCCGAAACTTCTGGACAGATTTTGATGAAATTTGGCATGAGGAAGAACATAGGCTACTTTTATTTCGACAAAATATACGGTTTCCACGGAATTTTCTTTTGCCTACCCGACGTCGCGGGTAACATCTATTTTAAATAATATTATCTGGAGTTGATTTCGATAATATTTCCATTCCAAGACAATATTTTTTACATTATGGTCTATTTAATATGCTGTTCTATGTGTCTATTGAATATGCTGTTCTATGCAGGAAATAATTTACCTGATGGTAAGTGCCACAGATGGGTTATCGGGGTGTATAATAGAAACACCAGGTTCCGCAACCAGAAACGCTTTAACCTCCTCCAAAACTACATTCCATTCTGCCTGGTCTTCTGGATCGTAAGTCGCACCATATTCTATCACTTGTCTATCTAACTCCCTCACTAACTCCTTTATTAGTTTAGATTTCTTCAACAATATTGCCACAACTATGAACCTGGCGTAGTATCTTAGCTTCTTCACCATGAGTTCGCATTTGTCTTCTCTGTTCGCTTTGGTGTAATACGACCGTCCCCGTATGGCATGGTAAAATGCGAATGCTTCTCGTAGGTAAGCTGTTTCGCTTGTTCTGAGACTAAAAATTTTAAAGACTAATAAACATCGAGCTTCGTCATCATGATCTTAGATTAGTAACTTCCCGTTATTGTTGAACCTATGCATGGAGAAGAGTATGCTTATACTTTATGGTTTCGATATTATATTCAAGAAAGCAACGGAACTCTTCTACGGGCTGGCAGATAATTTTAAATTATAAGGTTTAAATTGCCTGGCATAAGAGACATTAAAAGTCCTACTCTTTTTGTCTTGCCGAAGCTTCTAGCATTTTCTAAATCGCGATTTTGCCTCGGCAAAACTTAAAAAGTTATTATTTACATGATGCAGCATGGACGTAATATTATAAGAGGTTGTTAATCAATTACGAACATTTTAGGCATAATATGATCTACTATAACAATAAAAAATTATAACACTTAATTAAATTTGTTAAAGGTCATTGGCCTCACACCGCTATATTGATATGCCCAAAATATCCGTAATTGATTTTGAACAACTTTCTATGGTGCTGTTAAAGTTACACAAACTCACTAAAAATGATAATACAGCTGGCCAATCTTAGACGCGATCTCGCCGATCTGCCACCGCTTGAGACCGTATCTTGTGTCCAGGATCTGACGATGCTGCTGCTGGAACTTCCACAGCTTCGTGTACACGTCGAACGTGCGACCGAAGTACGACTGCCATTGTTTGTGCCCGTATGGTGGAAGCTCTCTGAGAAAATGATTAAATGGGAGAGAATTTTTTTATTAATACGTGAATCAAAAACTTTCAGTACAGTTTGTAAAACTGTACTGAAACACTGTACTGTATACAATTCTCCGTACTGTATACAAGCATCCGGAGGTGTATGATATTTGGCACATTTAATGTTTATGTGGAGGAAGGCATGCAAAAAGTTTTTTTTTTAAATGCTTAGAAATACTTAATATTAATAAAAATAACAACAACACACACTTGGTTGGTGGTTTGTAATGAAAACAAAAACAATTACGATAATAAGAAAAAAATGTACCTCAGACCATTGAAGAGTTGTTTAGACTTCTCCAGTAAATGACAAAATTCGATGATGATCTTCCTCTCGTGGTCATCCAGGGGTGTCATTTTAACCATCCGCCTGTCCCTATGTTCACGGTGGTCTCGATGTTCGCGATGGTCCCGCTCGTACTCAGGTCGCCAATTCGGATCGATTTCGTCTCGATAATAGTCTCTATGACGTCGCATGTACAAAATTTTATTCGACTTTTCCGTTAAAATATATTCTCCTTTTTTTTGTAAGATTTTTTCACTAAATTTGTACGCTGATACATTTTGGTTATTCTAGCCTAAATATATTACTTTTGATACTATGCATTTTTTCAGCAAGTATAAAGCTAATTAAAGCATATTTTCACTAATCGAGAACGTTGTTTTTTTTTTTTTATGAGCTTTCAATTTATTACAATAATATTAATTTAATATATTATAATAATATTTTGATAAATATATTTCATTCTATTGATTTTTTTATTATATTGATTTGCAGCTTCCGTTTTGATCTCTTGATGGAATAGATGATTAAAAAATAAGATGTCCCTCTGTTGTTCAAATGTGATGTGATAGCTGTAAACAAAAAGTTTTATTAAATTAAGTAGTACTTTGTATACATTAATACAAAGAACGATAGAGATAACATGTTATTTAATCAACGATTAACAGCAATGTCAACAGGGGTTGGTGAAATTGACACTTAAGGCCTCCATAGACGAGAAGCCGATCGTCCCAGTTTGAACTGAGGTCATTTCGGCCTGAATCGGATTCGATCACATACACAGAAAAAATAGCATCAGTTCGTTCTGGTTTGCCACGAGCTACGGTCGTGTTTATTAATTGTAAACTCACTACGCTTATACACAATACACGCCCGCACGGCCGCGGCTCTGGCGAGAACTGAAGCGATTTGTCACACATGGTCCGTTCAGTCCATGCGTTCAGTCCAGATTTAACGTTGCCAACATAGCTATTTTACAAATTTTTACTACTAAATTTTGTAATTTTATTTCCTCGTAGTAATTTAGATGTTAGTAGTGTTTTAGTAGGAAATAGCCAGACAGTAATCATATGCAAAATGGCCTAGGTTAGGCACAAAAAAACAATATTTTTTTTACACCTTATCATAATAATACATCGTAGCATTCATCCGTAATTTGCTTAAAACTACCCGTTTAATTTTTATATACGTAATATTTCCTAGTATATTTTAATGAAACGGTAAAATTTATAATAAAATTCAATAAATAATGAAATTTCAATATAGCAAAACCTAAAACGCAGTGGTTTTTTGGGGGCTTTAGGGATTCCTAAGTTGAGTAGCTTTATTTTATAGTTTTCAGTATTCTTTTAGTAGATTTTAGTAGAAATCGACGCGAGTTTAATAGTTTCGCAAAAACAGGGTTAGCAACATTGGAACGAATCGCTTCAGTCCATCCGGCCGACTAATGTGATCTCGAAATTGCACACAGACGATACAATTTTGCATCCGTTTAGGCCTAAGGTTTAAGCCCGTTTAGGTTTAACTGAAGGTAAATCAGACCGTATATGGGGGGCCCTTCAAGTTTTAGTTTTAGCCCTGGGAGACCGAGCTTTGCTCAGAGTTTTAGTAGAACCAAAAAATAATAAAATATAAATAAAAAATATATTAAAGAAAAAGAAATTAAAAGAATCACAAAAATCTTACCGGGATTCGAACCCACTAAATTCCGAATTTCCAAACAATGTAAAAAATATACGTACACACACCAAGCTGCCAATCAGACTGACGTAAAAGAGTCGAAATAAACGATATATCGTTGCACAACGAAAGAAAAAAACATATATTGCTTAAAAATGCGCAGTTTCTAAGGAATGAGACCTAGCTAGATTGATTTTTCGCCAAAACTCCCTGCATACTAAATTTCTTGGTAATACTTGTAGCCGTTACCAAGATACCGATCATACCGGTAGATACCGGTCCTTACATATGAAATTGGCGTTTTTTCGTACTGGCCACTTTGATCTCAAATATATCTATCTTCTTTAGTTAGGAATTCCGATTTCAAATTTATACCGTTATTTACTCATGCATTTGTGTTTCTAAAATCGTAATTAATTTGTTTTTTCTTCTTTTGGTTTTTTTGTTTGCGTCACTCTGTTTAAAAAATTGAAAACATGAAATATTGGTTCCACCGTGGCACCAGTGCTGCAGAAACGACTGGAAGGATTAATGATGTGTATGGCGGCGGTGTCACAAAAGAAAACATAGTGCGTTTTTTTTTCCAACGTTTTCGTTTTGGAAATTTTGACCTGCAGAACAAGCCCCGTGGACGGCCGGAGACCAAAGTTGATAATGAAGAATTGAAGGCTATTGTGGAAGCAGATCCATCGCAAACCACCTCCGAGTTAGCTGTAGCTTTAACTTGAAGCAAATTGGGCAGGCGAAAAAGCTTGAAAGGTGGGTACCTCATGAATTTAGTGCAGCAAACCGACAAACGTGCGTCGACTGCTGCGTAACATTACTCAACCGGCACAGTAATGAAGGGATTTTAAATCGAATCTTTATCTGTAATGAAAAGTGGATCCTGTACGATAATTGGAAATGCTCATCGAAATGGCTGAGCCCTGGAGAACCAGCCAAAGCTTGCCACAAGTGAAAATTTATTTAAAAAGTTACTTGTGAGCGTTTGGTGGACTAGTGCAGGTGTCGTGGACTAGTGTATTACTACAGCTATCTTAAATCTGACCAGACGATTTCGGCAGATGTCTATTACCAGCAACTGCAAATCATGATGGAAAAGCTAGCTGCTAAACAACCGAGGTTGGTCATTCACTCTAGGCCACTGCTGCTTCAGGACAACGCTAGAACACACACTGTACAACAAACGGCTACTAAATTAGAGGAGCTTCAATTGGAATGTCTAAGACATCCACCGTACTCCCCGGACCTTGCTCCATTGGACAATTTTTTTTCGAAATTTGGATAGCCTCTTGCAAGGGAAAAAATTCTATTCTGATGGGGCAGTTTGGACTGCCTTCAAAGATTTTATTGATTTCTGTCCGAATGGTTTTTTTAGGAATGAAATTAATGAACTACCTATGAGATGGCAAAAGTACATATATATCAATGGTATATACTTTGATTAAATTAATATATTATGTTTAAAAAGAATCGACTTCATGTTCCTCCTTTACAAAACGCCAATTTCATATGTAATTACCTAATATATACAAGATCGTCTCGTTTAAAGTATAAGATGCCGTTATAAGTATAAACGTATGCCTACTAGCGTAGGACTACACGTAGAACCTTAGCACCGTGACTTGCTACGCATTGCTACGACGTAGATTTAAGACCTACACCTATGGGACAGTATTCTAGCTACGTTCTTAAAATATAGTACCTAGGTAAGCGGCAAAGTAGCATTGCTCGACGATCTGATTCTGATCAAAAATATGGTTTAATATTACGTTATCTCTATTTATAACAACTTTTTTGTTGACACGATGTATGCAAGACAAGTTTTGCGAAAAACAAGCGGACAGTTTATTTTTGTAGTGGATTAATTTTTATTGTGTGAATAATTTAAATAATATTTTGATTGTGTGAATATTTTTTGCAATAATCTCAGACCAACAGCACATATTAAAAAAAGACCAATAGTTAAACAGCTACGAAAGTATAATTATTTTCTACTTTGTGTTAATAATCTGCAAAGTCTTAAGGCCTCCACAGACGAGAGGCCGATCGTTTCAGTTACAACTGACGTCAGTTCGGCCTGAACGGATTCGAGCACATACACGGAGAAAATCGCATCCGCCCGAACTGACGTCAGTTCGGCCCTTAGATTGTAACGCCTAGACAGTCTTCAAATAAACGCATCGTGCAAAGTGAAGCAAGCAACAGATAGATGTAGGCGTAAGCATTACATACCGACACGCACACAAACAAAAGTTTAAAGTTGTGGAGTGTGTACTCTTAAAATTGGAATTATTGTATTTGTTTATCTTAATATCGTGAGCGACCTTTTTTAATTCTTTTCCCATGCATTGTGACACCTACTAACGACACAAACCGTCATAATGTTCTTAATAATAAAAAATAATAGTCGGAGATGTATGCACTAGCGCTTGACCTTGACAACTGACGGGTCGTTCGAACAAACTGAGCCGATATGGCTCAAAATGATTTACTTCACTTTTCACGCGCGTACCCGGTTTCTAGGTGTTTTAATCTAAGGTTTGGCCTGAACGGATTCGAGCACATACACGGAAAAATGCCGCTAGCTTCGGTCGTATTTTTAGGGTTCCGTAATGCTTAAGGAACCCTTATAATTTCACTCTGCCCGTCCGTCTGTCTGTCCGCCGCTCTCCTAGCTTCTGTAATAACTTTATGACAATAGATTTTGTAGTAATTCAAAAAAAACCTATTGTGCGTTGATAGATACGGAACCCTCCTTAGACACGTCGTGACGTTGCTCTTGGTCAGTTTAGGCTATTATTTTATTTATTAATTGTATTTTGCTGCAACTGTAATCACGCTATCGACGAAACCGAATTATTGTGTCATACATTTTTCCAGTAATATGTTATAGAAATCATTTCTCTTTGTTTTATAGTAATAGTCTTTAGATTTTATCAACCATAGTGGCTTTAAAGTTTTAAATACTTCAATAAACTTTAATAAATGTCTTTAGACCACGTGCTATTTTTAGGGTTCCGTACCCAAAGGGTAAAAACGGGACCCTATTACTGAGACTGCTATTCGTCCGTCTGTCGCCAGGCTGTATCTCAACCTTCTTATACCATGATAGCTCGACAGTTTAAATTTTCACAAATGTATGATGTAGGTATTTCTATTGCCGTTTTATCTACAAATACTAAAAACAAAATAAAATAAAAATTTGAGGCTCACATGTAACAAACGTGATTTTTCCATTTTGTACGGAGCTCATCTTGCCGACTCGCACTTGACCGATTTTATTGTACACTCGAATTTTATTACCGTTCAGTCCAATTTTATTGCCGTTCAGTCCATCCGTACAGGTCAGAATTAATGCTGCCAACTTAGTTGTTTTACAAATATTACTACTAAATTTTGTATTTTATTCCCTCCTTAGTAAGAATTTTGTTGTTAGTAGTGGTTTTGTAGAAAATAGCTAGACAGTAATCATAATATGTAAAATGGCCTGCTACTATGTGCTATTATGATACCTTATCATAATAGCACATAGTAGCACGCTTCCGTAAGTCGCTTAAAACTACCGATTTAATTTCTATTTACATAATATTTCACACTATATTTTTTTAATTTAACAGTTAAATATTGAAACGGAAAATGTATGTATGTTTGTAAACACAAAATCCCTAAAGTTTTCCTAAGTATTCCTAAGTTTAGTACCTTTTTTATAGTTATCGGTACTCTTTTAGTAGTTTTTAGTAGAAAATGATGCGAGTTTAGTCGTTTCGCAAAAACAGAGTTGGCAACACTGGAACGAATCGCTACAGTCCATACGGCCGACTGCTGCAATCTCGAAATTGCACACAGACGATACGATTTTGCATCCGTTCAGGCCTAAAAACTCACACTCAGCACTCTGAAGGCTCAAACTTAAGGGCGTCACAGAGGGCGCAGAAACTATAATATTTATTTTATCTTCAGATGGCTAGATATATTACATATTACAGTACGTAATATTATAATGGTATCTTAGCCAACTGCGATAATTCATACAAACTGTATACAAAGCAATATTTTATCTTAACCAAAAATATTATAGTATCTTCGCCGTCTGTGACGCCCTTTATTTTGTAAAAGAAGTCAAAAATATTTGTCAAAATAGAAACTTCATACAGACGTTTTGTTTTCAGTGAAATTATTTGCTTATTTCGTTTATATTTACCTATAAAATGTCTTATCTTTACATTATTAAATTTATGAGACACTGTAGTCCGGTCATGTGGAACAAATATGGGTAAATATTTTCTACTTCAATAGAATTAAACTATTCATCCGAAGTAACGTAAATGCGAATGTAAGTTTGTTTGTTTCACGCGCAAACCACTTACGGCCGGTTTAAATAACCTATCTGCCAATAACTATTTGTTAAAAACGTCGTCATTCAATAATTTGCCGGTTTTGTGTTTGTCGATAGGTTATTGAATCGGACCGTTAACGTATTCGAATGCACACTGATAGTTTATAGTCTGGCTGAGGACTTTTAACCAATTTTTTATTGCACGCGTTCAGGGGCACGATTCAAACGTAATAGAGAAAAGTTTCCATACGAAAATAAAACGAAGTTTTATTGTATAGGTATTAATTAGGTAGTGTTTCTGTGTCGCGGTTGTAGTAAGCGGGATTCATAAGTAAAACACTCGCGTGAAGGAAACTACTTATATTAAAAATACGAACACAGTTAAACAAACACTATTATACGATATATAAGTGATTGATCAGCCACACGTTTAAACCGATCTTGCTGGGATTCAAATCTTTCTTTGGCAGAAATGAAAGAGCTTATAAAAGACCGCAGGTATTAAGTAATTTGGGAAACATAGTTGAGTTTATTGAGAATAGCCCTTAAATCGTGTCGAGCTTCGGTAGGTGATTTCATTTCTCTGGCAAACATTAGAAAAGTAGGAGTAGCCAGTGTTTCTATATAAAGCGCTATTTATAGCATACCGTATCACTGGTAGTTTCTCAGGCCCTGAACTATGATTATTCTCTACCAGCTGAGCAAGTTGAATTTTCAGATCACGATTTTTGTGCTCAGCGGGAATTACGTCGGGAAGATAAATTGGTATGAAGTTTTGCTTAATGCCTAAAATTAACATGTTCTGTTGCATGATAGCTCCGACGAACGAACGCCATTTTCCAAATTACAAATTTGGAATAAACTTCCTAAACCAAGAACATGTTTATGGAAAGGTCCGCAAATGTTTTAAATTATTTGTTTCCTTCATATCTAAGACGGCTTGAACCTTCTCAGTGTCAGGAGACACTCCCTGTTAGGTAATAATGTGCTCAATATATTTGACATGTTCCCTGGCGATAAAGTATTAATTTAAACTCTCACAAGCGATTAAATACGGCTTGGAGGTCTTGGAGATGCTGATGAAATCCCTCAAATTTTACCAAAATATCATCCAAGTAAGCTAGGAGAGTAACATTAGCCAGGGATGAGCACGAACGAAACCGATCAATCAAACGTTGGAAAGTGGCTGGCGCATTCACAAGCCAAAAGGCATGCGTTTGAATCGGAAAGTTTCTAGAGGACTTATGAATGCAGCGCTGTCCCTATCCTGCGAACTAACGCTCAGTGCTCACCTGTCAATACCCTGATCGCAAATCGAGTGTATTCATGAAACAATCTTTTTTCGTTAACTGTAACAACTCATCAATCAACGGCATGGGATAATGGTCTGTTTTGGTGACAGCGTTTAAACGTCTGTAATCGATACAGAAATTAGTGGTGCCATTAGCCTTAGGAATGGGCAGCGCTGGAGAACACCACGCCGACTCACATTCATCTGTGATGTCCTCTTTCAGCATTTTGTCAATTTCCTGACGCATAAGTTCTTTCTTAGCAGGAGTTAGACGATACGGGGGTGGCAAAAATAGGAGGCTGCTTGCCAGTGTCAATGCAATGTTCAGCAAAAGAAGTTGGCTCTCCCCCTGGCTGGAAGATGACCGCATTCATAAACAAGCACTGCGCCAGCCGGTCCCAGTCAAGTGGATCTAGTTTTGTCCCTTCGTCTTCCCGGAGCACTCCCGTATGAGAACATTCAATCGCTGGAGATGATGGGGGCTCATAGTACATAGGATACTGTATAGAGTTATTGCTGTAAAATAACCAGCATTCGCGATGAAAATGCAAAATGACACCGCTTTCAAATAAAAATCCATACCTAGTAAAGTTTCGTTTTTACGAGCTTCTAGTAGTATAAGAAAAGAAGTCCGTCTAATTCGGTACTAAGAACGTCTAATGACCGATTTCTTCACACGTAGTTATCCTACGATTAGAGTTATCCGTTAGTTAACGTGAGTTAACTGGAGATTTCGTTTTCTTTACACCAGTTTAAGAAATAACCCCCGAATATTTTTGTCCTAAGGATAAATATTGGGCTGACTTTATACCTGGCAGTTAACTTACTGATGTAAGTGTGTGCGTAAAAACTCTACAGTGTAGAGTTTACATAGCACTGTACATGCTTGTACAACGATTCTTCGAATGTCAAATATAAAACGAATATTCCCACTTGTGAAAATTTTGATTGTTTTAAACAAATAGAGGTGAATATATTAGGGTGGCCCAAAAAAAACCGACTATTTTTTTTTCGATCTCCCATGAAAATTTGTCGGGAAAAAAATTAATGAAAAAAAAAACTTTAAATAATTTAGCGTAAACAAATGATAAGTAACAAACTTTTATTAGAACCGAGTAGTAGGTAGTAAATATTTTTTAAGTACATACATTAAATTTGGGTCTAGAGGACCCCTAGAGTAGGTATATAGCTCACAGTCACACATACATGACCAAAGGATAGCTAACCCGTCGGTCTGTTGAAGACAACCATCGAAATTTTAACCCTGGAATAAGTATATCTGCCGAATAACAAACTCTAGTTTATCTCTCTCATGAAGAAATCGACCATAAGTCTCTACCGACTCCCTCGGCCTATCCCTCGTAAAATCTTTCTGTTAAAATCGACACCGGCGCACGCCTGCTCTGCACACTCTGTTTTTTCGGGACAAATATATCAATATTCTTTAAAACAGGATTAGGAAAATTATTGTTAAAGTTGGAGTTAAGTACATCTTTTTTCTTTCAGAACATCATCCGATACAAAATTATTTTGTTGATATATTAAGCTCTTGGACTATAATGCAAACCAAATTTATGATCTACATTGAAAGAATTAATACGTGTGTTTACATTAGAAGAATCGTTATCACAACTAGGTATGCCACCGACTGTGCATTTTTGAGTCACAAACTTTATGACATTTACTGTACATTTTAGAGTTGCAAGAATGGCAAAGAATATATTATATTAGTAACGTAAATAATCGTCATTACATCGATTTACACGATGACAAGTCGCGGTTGTGTGTGTGTGGCTGGGCGAATGCGGAGGCGGGTGGGGCGTGAGTTTTTTCTAGCCAGCAGGGCTATCACCTAACTTCTTTGGAATTCATGTGAATGATTGTATAAATTTTCCCAGCCAATTGATGTCGGGGACAAGTTGGACCTATGACACTATGTTGGTCATGAAGAGTGAACTATTGTTGTATTAATATTTGCGTTTTGTTGTGTGTATTAGCACCATGTAATCTATTTAAATTTTGTTTTATTCTATCTCCTATAGTTTAGAAATTCGAGGGGGGACCAACTTTTAAACAGCTTTGGAGGCCGATTAATCGAAAAAGGTCGATTTTGTAAAAAAAGTCATATAGAAAACCTTGCCTTTATTTTAAAATACCTATTTAACGATAATTAATTTAATTTAATTTATTTTTACTAACTAGCTAACCCCACACGATGGGTAAAATAAAAAAATATTTTTCATCTCCACTTCACATGTATGTCTTCACCTGCAAAATATATATTTTTTTATTTTATGATGCCAAAACCGAGTTCTCTACACAGTCTTTAACTATACCAAATTTCATATATTTATATTCATAATAACAGAAGCTATAAGTTCGGTCAGACAGACAGACAGACAAACGGACCGACTATAAGGGTTTCTTGAGTACCTATTACGGAAACCTAAAAAATAAAAAGAATAACAAATATTTATCTAACCGGGATCCGAACCCGCCACATTCCAAATTTTCGAGCAAAGCAAAAATTACACATACGCATACCAAACTGTTAGTCGCACTGATGTAATAGAGTCGAAATTATTGATATTATAATATAATGTTGCACGACGAAATAAAAAAACATACATTGATTAAAAATGCGCAGTTTGAAAGGGTAGTCTTCCATTTCATATTTATAATATTATAATATATAATAATTAATATTAATTATTTAATATGAATATAAGTAAAGATATATTAGTATAGATATACAAGATGAAAGATCTTTTAAAGTATAACATCTCATAATTTTACCTACTGACTGGTCCTATCTGCTATCAGAACCCCAATTCTCGTAATTAAATTACACTTTCTATTTACTTTTATTGAATTATAAATGAGTTGTCTTGATATCGTAAGCTGATTTTAGGAGTTTGGACTTTGGACCAATCAAAATGGGTTTGATTTTGGTTTGACGTTTATGAGAATACCATTTTCCAGTTCTAACATATAGGAACTGGATCGTAACTGTATTATTAGAGGATTTAATTATCAGAATTGACCTTCTGGTGAACCGTAAGGCCGTTTGTCCACCGCCACCGTCACCGGGACGTCACCGGGACGACATTATTTCAGGCCGAGATTAAGTTAACGTGACGGCGATCGTTCGTCCACCGTGCCTATGTCGGTTGTTCTGTCAGTTTATTGTAGGTGTTCGTTTGTTTTGAAGACCCTTATCCAAATCCCTACCCGCGAGCCAGCCTACGCCACTGGTACGTGGATACGTTTATACGTGTTATGTATTGCCGCCACTTGGGAACAATTTCGGGCCGAGTTCTAGCGGTGGCGCTTAGTTCGTAACGGCGTTTGGATTGACGGGCGGTACGGAGGACACACGGCCATAGTGAATGTATGTATCGCTATATCGGGGCTGTCATCTCGTTGTCGGTGATGTCCCGGTGACGGTGGCGATGGACAAACTGCCTTACACAACTTTTAGCTCGGGACCAGATTGGTGTAGCAGAAATTTGAACGATTGTACATTTTGTTTATTTCTGTTTTTCAGAATAATACCGCCTGTACATCAATGCCATGTAATTAATAGATATAAATGTAATGGCACGTCTAATCATCCAAGCCGTCACGGTGTGACTTATGAGACGTACAAGAAGCCGATACCAATGACTCATGACGAGAAGAACATGTGTCTGAACAGACCCATGTCACCCCATGTCACCATTTACGCACCGACTCTGCCAGCGATGACTTCTATAGTGCAGCGTATTACGGGTAAAGTAACTAACATTATTTAAAAATATGTTTTGGATGTTACGCCTTTACAGCTTAATCACTGAACATAATTGTCAGAAAACCACATTGCCCATGCACAATCATTAATTTATAATTAACTAGCTGTTGCCGGCGGCTCCGCCCGCGTAATTAAAGTATCCCACGGGAACGCTGTACTTTTTCGGAATAAAAAGTATCCTATGTTTTAATCCAGAGCTTAAACTACTACCATACCAAATTTCATAGAAATCCGTTAAGTAGTTTTTGCGTAGAAAGAGAAACAAACATCCATCCTGGATGGATGTTTGTTTCCATATCCATCCATCCTCACAAACTTTTGGAATAGTGTTCTTGGAGAAAAAACTTCTTCAGCAAATAACCTGGGAGGGGCGGTAGCGCCGTGCATTGTACTGTGTCCCTGCATTTTAAATCTGTAATATCTTTAAAAGTATTCATTTAAATTACATGCTGTATAGGGTCATATTGATCTACATTAAATGCACAATGTATTAAGGTACTTAATTGGATAAGGATTCAAATCAAATCAAAAATAATTTATTCAAAATAGGTTTACAAAACACTTTTTGACGTCAACTAATGCTTTTTATAATAATTGATTAATGCTGTATTGCTTAAAATAGCTTCGTAAATAAGCCATTATTTCTCGTAAAAAGTAAAGGATAAAAAATGGTTATTGTGGGTTATCCCTAAGAGATAGACATATTCCATCGTGGACTTTTTTGTAAAACTTTTTAAGGTGTACAATACTGTTACTTTTTAAGGTGTACAATACATTATTTTGATCTATCTCGTAGGGTTTAGCCAGTTAAAAGTGTTTATTTACGTCATTAGAAACCTCAAAATCAGTATTTCTCAACTATATTATGCATGTTATATACATATAAACCTAGCTCTTGAATCACTCTATCTGTTATCCGTTGCGTAGTTTTAAAGATCTAAGCATACATAGGGACAGACAGAAAAAGCGACTTTGTTTTATACTATGTAGTGATAGTAGTAGGATATCAGATCGATACGTTGTGACGTGTGGTAAGCGATTGCCGCCGTCCATAGACACGTGCAAAACTAAAGGGGTTAAAAGTGTCTTGCCGCATATCATATGGGGTCTTGATGCATTCGATAATTTCGACGGCGAAGTTCGAAATCAAAAATGTATGGGAGTTGACATAATTCATTGATAAGTGAAGTGAAGTGTCGCTTGCGATGCCTGTCAAATCCCAACTTCGCCGTCGAAATTATCGAATGCATCTTCATGAAATGCCGTAAAGATATATCCGCAGGCGGAGTAAAGATAATTGACCCGATTGTTATCGTCAATAGAAAGCAGTTTCGCTCTCCATACATTCCTTTCGCATAGTCAATATGTTGAAGCAGCGTGCCGCGTTTCATAGTATGGATGGATAGTTTCAGCACAAAATAAAACGTGGTTTCTATTTAAATGTTTGTTATTGATTTTGTTTTTGTCAAGTAGATTTTATGACGTCCTCTGTGGCTCAGTGGTTGAGCGTGTTAGTGTTATCCCGCCGAAGGAACAATGAGGTTTTCTGTGTTCCTGGGTCATGGATGTTAATTATGTGTAAAGGGTGTCCCGTAAATCGAGGTCAAGCCGTAAACCCATGATAGGCCAAGTTACAATAGTTATCAGAAAAATAAAATAATAATAAAAAAAAATATATTTTACACACAAAAAAATTGTTACAATTAAAAGCTTCCTAAAAAACACCTTTCCTAAAGTTAAAAGTAATGAGACACTATGGCCCCCGTGGCCCGTGATATTCTTTTACTTCTTGGATTTTGTCTCTCTTACACTCGTTGAATGTTTCTCTCCGTCTCATCCAAATCAGAATATCACATAGAAGAAAGTCCTGGGTACACTTGAATCATTTTAAGTAAGTAAGAAAAAATTGTCGAAAACTGACTTCCTTTACAACAATCAATATTGTCCAAAATTTAAGAAACAATCTAGCAAGTGTCATACCATTTTAGAATCCTTATTAACTGCGCCAACTTTTAAAATTACCTGCCAAACAAGCGTAGTACATTTTTTTTCCAGTACAGTCAGTTAAAGTCGAGCAAACTATTAAATTCGAATCATTGTTTTGAGAAAAAAGCCTCATTTCCTTTCAAGTCGGAGTCGTTTGATTTAAATCTTAGACACCAGTTTACTAAAGCATTATTCAGGATTACATACAAAAAAAAAATTACAAAAAAAGTAGAAATTTGTAGTACCGGGAACTAAAAAACCACCACAAGATGTCGATTTTTCGATTTTTTTTAAAGCTTTGTATTTTTTGAGACACATAAATTGGATTTTTTTTCTTTTTCTTTTTCATTTTTCTGACTTCGTACTCTACAGATGTAAATTGCGTAAGAGTAATTATAACTTGTATCTGCATGAGGTACGCATGAAGTCATTGCATTAGTCATTCCCTGCACTATACACCATCAGCTTTTCACTGAACATCTGCACCATCACTCTGACGTTGGCTACTCCTACTACAGGGGTAAGCTATGCCGAAAGAAACAAAGAAATAAAATTGCGCAAGGGTGTGTGTGTGACTAATGCTATTTAAATACTTAATTGTTTGCTTATTCTTAATATATAAATACTTTTAATTCTTGCATTTTGCATAATAATAGCGCAAAAAAAGGTTGTTTTCCCCTATCATCATCATGAACATCGTCAGGTCATTGAACTTTTTTCCGCCTGCCCTGGAAACAGACTATAGCTAATGTTGACTATAATCACTGGACCAATGTCCATTGGTTATAGTCAGCAGTTCAGCAGTGGACCATGGTCCAGTGGTTTGACCTTGGCTATCGACTCAGAGGTTGTGGGTTCGATTCACGCGTTGGAACAACAAAAATAAAAAGTCAGCAGTGGACCATGCTCCAGTGGTTTAGACCTTGGCTCTCGACTCAGAGGTTGTGGGTTCGATTCCCGCGTTGGAACAACAAAAATGTTGTTTCAAAGTTTGGTTAGGACAATGCAGGCTGATCACCTGATTGTCTGACAAAAAAGATGATCCATGCGTCGGAAGGGCATGTAAAAAGTCGGAGTCGGAGTAAAGAGAGAGTGCTCTTGTGTACTGCGCACACACTTGGGCACTGTAAAATAACACCTACGTAACTGGCCTGATTTCAATGAAACCGGCCACCGTCACCGAAATCGGTGTGGGGGAGTTTGTTATGTTATATAGCTACTGTTATTTCGTGTATTTTACAGGAATTATGCTTTATGGATACGCACTTATGCTTGCTGGTGGAGCCTTGTTCCTCCCCAACGGAATAGAGGCCTACGTCTCGATTATCCAAAGCCAGGATCTTTCAGAGAATAGCATTTTTGCTGTCAAGATGTTCGTCGGTGCACCGTTCATGTACCACTACTTCATTGGCATGAGATTCATTATGTGGAACGCTGGTAAGTTGCTGAAGATGAAGCAGATATACGCTACTGCTTGGATCAGTATTCTCGCCGCTATTGTTGGCACTGTATGTGGGGCGTATGTAAAAGTTTCTTTGTAATAAAATAATGTTTTTTTGTTTCAATTATTTTGTTGTTTTATTTTATTGCCACACTCTTTTGTGTTACATCGGTACAGTGCGTCCTAGTCCATCAGGGGAGGGGGTTTGTTCGGCAAAGTCGTGTTACGCTGCATTTTGCTCATCGCGCGAGTATCGATGTAAGTTTATTATGTTTTTTTGTTGTGTCTTGAATTGAATAAATAAAATTATATAACGGTTTTATTATTATTTACAAGTAAAGAAATTATTATTGTAGTAAGCTGTTAATTTATATAATTTAACATTTTTAGGGATCCGTAATACACAAGGAACTCTTATGGTATCTGTCTGTCTGTCTGTCCGCGCTTCTAGCTTCGGTAATAATGAAATATATCAAGTTTGGTATAGTTATAGATTGTTATATTATAATTATATATTGTATATATGAGGTCTCAGTTTAGGCATCATAAAAAATAATAATTTTATATTTTAGGGGTGAAGTGGGAAAAATTTTTTTTCATTCTACCCTTGTTTATTTGTATACCATTCTAATAGGTCTTTTAAAATAAAGGCAAGGTTTCATACATTAATTTTTTATAAAGTCGACTCTTTCGAGTGATCGGCCTCCAAAGTGGTTTATAAGTTGGTCCCCCCTAGCATTTCTAAACTATAAGAGATATAAACTTGTAAGTTTCCATGCTGATAGATCATGCTAAAAACTTTTTAGTAAAATTATTTGAATGAAATCGGACAGTAACTTATCAAGTAATTTGAAAAAAAAACCTATTACGTGGTCATAGTTACGGAACACTTCTGAGACATGTCCTGACATTCTCTTGGTTAGGTTATTCCGTATGGGAAGACAACAAATTTTGGCGTGGAAAGTCAAAGCGAGCTTTTAGGGTCTTAATAGTTTATATCGAAAACGACCAAATAGTAAGCAAAGCTAATACTCAATAGATTTACAAATGAACGTGGGGTTGCAGGGTTTAAAAAACCTGAAAAAAAGATGTAATTTGCACGATCCGTCCAAGACGTCAAAAATAGCAAGAATAAAAAGACATGCATTACCTCCAAAAAAAAAATGTACGGAACATGCCTTTACTTTGTATAATATATGTTAAGCTCATTGCGGCATTGTCAAGCATATGATGAAGAGTGATAACATATATTTTGTTCTATTGTTAATTTTTTTTTTTTCAAAAAACACTTGTAATTTTTTGTTTAGTTCCAACGTTTGTTTTTAAAAATTCAAAATGTTAAAGACGTTACAAACTTTAAATAAGCATTTTATTTAGTTATGTGATATGATTGTTTAATTATAATAAAGTCATAAAATATATAATTAATTATGTCCTGTGAACGATTTGCCTGCATAGTAAACGTGAGCAAAATGCTGTATACGCGTGTGCTCATGTAACTTTCAAGGATGCCTGTGCTCCCGGGTATGCTTAAATCATTATTAGGGAGTAAGGAAGATGAAAACACTAGCCACTATCTGCACGCAACATGATTTGTCACAACAAAAATTTATACAAAATCGCATGTTTCTGTTTTGGTAAGCATGATTTTTTTAGAAATTTATTAACTCCAGCCTACAGCTACGTTAGTAAGATATATTTAATGTACTTAATACCCCGCAACTTCGCACGCGCAAAAAGAAACTCGTAAATTTTGCTGCGATAAACAGTAGCCTCTGTGAATGAGTGTGTCCGAATTTCATTAAAATCTGTTCAGTAGTTATTGCGTGAAAGAGTAACAAACATCCACAAATAAATTTTGGCGTTGGTAATATTAGTAAGGATTAATTGTTACATTTTAATTTTTTATAGCATTAACTTAGTTTGAACGTAAGTTGAGTTAGTCCTGTGTAAAATGGGAGGAACCAAACGCATCTGCGCAAAACGAAGCACATCGATTACAAAGTTTTATGGATATGCAAACGTAAATAATTTAATTACTTTTTCAAAAAAGTTGAAACTTTACTTTTAAGATGTTCGCCTATTTAATTATGTTTCACTGAAAATGATCATCCACTTACCCTCTTATTAATATTTACACCATGGATACGCTAAGCAAGGATAGCAAACCTTTGAAAATTCGCAAAATAAAATGGTGTTGCCTTTGAAATTAACATAAATAACATTTTGTTCTGGTTAGAAAACTATATATTTGTCCCTAGATTAGAGCTGCTAGATTTTAGTTATTAAATAAATAAAATTCGTGTAACATCCAGTGACTTTATACCTGAGTGTTTATCGATACAGACAACCTGAAATCTACGGGGTGTGTTTACATTGATACTTTATTAAACATCTCCTAGCTATCGGGCTAGGTGGACGTTCCGAAAAGTATTTTTTAATGTAAAGTGGGTGTGTCAATTATGTTATTTTTAAGTTTGATTAATTTATATTTATTTATTTTCTACGTCGGGTCTTGTGTTTCACGTTCTCTAGAAAGGTGGAAGTAGTGTCCTTGAAAGGTAAGATTTGGCTAATTTGTTTTCGTTCAAATTACGATAAATATTTTAAAATATGTTTATTGTGACATTAGTAACGAACTTTACATTTTGTGTTGCAAGTTTACAAGAGTTTTGCAATGGTTAATCATTGTTAAATCACCGAAATCTGCGCGAAAGTTAAGCTTACGAGCGACGAGTTTGAAAACTTTTTTCTAGTTCGAAAACTTTACTAAGTTTTTATTTACAGTTTTCGTTTTTGTTCTCTTTCTTATTCCATTTTATAAAGTTTTGTCTTAATTTTACAAAAACATGTTGCTTACAAACGAACAAACCAAATTGATGGACCATCATAATGGTTAAAAATAATAAGTTTAAAAAACTATAACCCGACTACGTAAAAAAGGGGTCTTAAAAGGCCGAAACAAGAAAATAATTCAAATAGAAATCCAGAAATGCATAGTTACAAAAATGGTCAAGGTAGAGCCGTGGTCGCACCTACTGTTCGTATCAGTCGATGTCAAAACGCAGCCGTCTGTAACTATCTTGGGGTATGCATGTGTACATGACTATATACGCAGTTTCAGTTTATACCTAGACGTCACGCATCTCGGTGTGACGCCAACTGACGCTTAGATGACGCCATTAGTGTGTGGTTATAGTTTTTTAAACTTATTTTTTATTTAATATTTTTCCGTTTCCCAATCTAACATAACTATAGTAAATACTTTTATACACTAAATAACTTACCTACTACGCTAAATTACAGACTATACCCAAATGTACAAGACGTACACTATACTAAACACACCGGCATATTTAGCGGAACACAAAAAAAAGGTCCATAATTAAAAAAATATGGTTTTATTTTAAAATCTACTTACTACACTTCTTTTTTTATTTAAAGTTTCATTTGTTTTACTTAAAATGAGATCACATTAAGAACAGATATTGCGAGTAAAGGCTATTTGTGCAAAATGGTACATTTTTGAACTTTTCATGTAACCGGGAAAAGTGAAAATTATAATTAAAATAACAATTAATTAAATGAGAAAAATGGTGATTAATATCGCGTATTTCCTCCACGTGGTCTTATTAAAGTTTCTACCCGTCTAGGCATACTGAGAATGATGTTATCGATGGTCTCCTGGGATAGTCTCCGCCATTCCTCAACTACGGCGATTCACAGTTCACCCACGTGGGCAGGAGCTGGAATTCTGGACTTAACTTTTCTTTTCAGCAAGTCCCAAACGTGCTCTATTGGGTTCATATCCGGTGATCTCGCCGGCCACTCCATAACAGTGATATTCATATCATTAAGATAAGCTTGAGTTACCCGAGCGGTATGCGGCCGAGCATTATCCTGCATAAAAACAAAATCGTCACCGATATATGGGGCAAACGGTACGACATTTTCTTCTAAAACTTCTCTGATATAGCGGTCTGCAGTCAGACTCCCTCTGTCAATCACTACCAAGTCTGTGCGAGCTCCCAAACAAATGCCCGCCCAAACCATTATTGATCCACCACCGTATGCAACTGTAGTTTAAAAATTTGTCTGAATGTATCGTTCTCCTTTGCGTCTGTATATTCTTTGCCTGCCGTCAATTTGATTTAAGAGAATTCTGCACTCATCACTAAACAATACCTTACTCCATTGGTCCGCGTTCCAAAGTCGGGCGGGCACAAATGAACCCAAACCAGCTTCTTCGAACCTTCTTCGTACCGTACGCTCACTTACGGTTACACCCCGCACTGTCTTCTAAGTACCGGTCTCCCTGAACCGTTGGATACTCGATGGATCGTTGAAACTGGTCGACGAAGATCTCTGGATATCACTCTGTGGGTTTGACCATTTCTTAAAACAATCAAACCTACAGAGTTTGACCATGCGAAGAAATGCAAAGCATGTAATTTAGTCCTCAACTCCAAAAAGATACGCGATTAAAAAAAACTAATAAAAAGCAGTATTTCAATGAAATTTTAAATCAAACTCAGAAGGAAGAAATACTCGAAGTTCGCTCCAGATAAGGTGTATTTGAATAAAATTAAAACAATTGCATAAAATGTGATGTTCAGTTGTTTTCTTAATTTGAAAATATTTCTTTTTAAATTAAATGACGTATAAACCAGCCAGCAACCTTATATGATACTGATATCAAACCTTTATTTTATGTTCCGCTAAATATGCCGGTGTGTGTATAACAATAACTTTAATCTAATACAAAACTATACGTATATTATTTACAATTTAAATCAAGTAATTACCGTATCACGAGGAAACAAAAGGACCTTAAAGGTAATAAAGTAACTGAAAAATTGAAATTAAAATGAACTAACCATAGCATACAAAGTAAATGACGACTTGATTCGAACACGAAGAACGATTTATAAAATATAACTATTTATAATTTATATTCAATGAACGCAATAGAGATCATTCAACATTCATTCATTTCACCAATGCAATTATATCACTTATTCACTTTTAATCGTATTTAGATCATATACATTTTTTTTTTCGCAAGGGTCTACGCTAAGGGTCGGGTTGGGCTAAGACCGCTGTAGCTACGTCGGACTATAACTAGCCTGGTGGCTATATCTTATACATTTTTTTTTTCGAATGGTTCTACGCTAAGGGTCGGGTTAAGACCGCTGTAGCTAAATCGGACTATAACTAGCCTGGTAACTAGTTTATTTGGTAAGAGTCGATGGGAGGGTTTGACCCTCCCTAACATCGCCCGGGTGATGTTTAGACCGGATATTGGGGACAGCTAGGGATTGTGAGCTATTGTTATGACAGGGGAGACGCGGGTCTCTCCTGCTAAGGGGTCCGACCCCTTCCTCACTCGCTGAGGAGTGAGGTTGCTCGCGCGCGGTAGCAAAAACTAACGGCGCGCGAGTTATTGCGATAGAGGAGCTCTTGTTATTGACTGTATCGGTACTGAGAGGGCCGTCCCTCTCCCCTTCCGCGTACGGTCGGGATGACTCGCGCGCGTAAGTCCTAATATCGATGAGGTTCGCGGTTTTGCTTGAGCTCTCTATATCAATATCGCGGTCGCGGACACTATTTTGGTGTCTACCTAGACTACTAGGATGCGAACTCGAACTCGGGTTCGGGTCCGGTCCCGTGTTAGGGTCGGTCTGTTCGTCTGTACGTGTTGTCGTGTCGGATGTGGGACCTCGGGGTAGGCGCCGGCATCGACCCCGTGTACGTGTTGTCGTGTCGGATGTGGGACCTCGGGGTAGGCGCCGGCGTCGACCCCGGTGCGATACTAACCTCGCGGGTGCGTGTGATTTGTGTTTACGTAACTGTACACAATACGTTACGTATTTTGTGATCGGGTCAACGGGATCGGCTAAGATACGCTTAGGCCGTTTGTACGGGTGTCGGAAAGTCTGTGCGTCGTGATCATAGTCCAGGGCCTTTTGGATAAGGGGGTTTGGGTGATTTTTGCCTTTATCAAAGAATCTCTCTACGAGTTCCTTGATATAGGCTTTGATAGTGACGCGCTCGCAGTCCCTATACAAGTCTATGTTAAGCATGTACTAGGGGGCGCCTGTTGCCATGCGTAGAAACCGGTTTTGGACTCTTTGCAAACGGTCCAGTTGAGACTCGCTTATCTGTGCGAAAGAGATGCACGCATAAGTGAGTATCGTTCTAATGCAAACTTTATACAATGTAAGCTTATGTCTTAGGGACATTTTGCTTTGCGAATTAATTAGCGGATATAATTTGTAGAGTACAAATTTCGCTTTACGTAATGTATTACAAATGTGACTCGAAAACGACATCGACTTGTTTAGTACTACGCCTAAGTATTTGACCTGAGTGACCTCTGGGATTATGTTGCCGTGCAGGCTTATAGGGCTCATTATTTTACGGGGGCAAGTGCGCCTCATTGCACTTTTCCTATCAAATTGGATTCTATTCTCCATTTGGAGAACCATTTACGGAGAGCGGTAACTGACTCCTGGAGCGCTGCGCTTTTTTACTTTGGGTGCTTTTTTGCACCCTCTGTAATTGGCGGGGTGTCCTTGGGACTTACAGAGAACACAGCTGGGGGGTTCGGGCTCCTCAGGTGGGCTCTTTCGCGGACAGTCGAGGGTCCGTGGTCATCGAGGCACTTTACACAACGCGGCCTAGCTTGGCAATTCCGTGCCGAGTGCCCGTAAGGTTGGCATCGGTGGCACTGGCCAGGGGTGCCTCTGGCGTAAGAGGAAGTGTTACGAGTACCATATTGTACTCGTGTTTTTTAATAGGATGGTACATACGATGTACCACTATGGCGGGATAGCCCTGGGACTGGATGTCCATGAGCACCTCTCTTGTGGAGAGGCACTTATCGACACCGGTAATGACGACGCGCAGAAGGCGCTCGTCTTCGACGGCATAAGTGTGATATCCTATGCTTTTATTGCGTAGGAACGCGGTGAGGAGGCGGTGAATATCTTATACAATAATTGTAATATATCATAAACTTCTAAACACAACGATACCGCGATTCAGAAAAATTTAAGACTCGTATAGTGACATCTATCGAACGAGTGAGTAATAAAAGTGCTAGTAATTGATTTCATCTTCATTTTCTTATTAAAATCGGATGAACCAATTAACCGATTTTGATCTTGTTTTTTTTTGTTAGAAAGCTGACATAATAAAAAGTGGCCTTAGCTATAATTCATCATCATCAGCTCATTCACTGCTTGACAATATAGGTGTTGTTTAATTTTTTTAATTTGTTATGTATTGCCTGTAAAAAATTAAATATAATGTTATGAAAAAACATAATATATAAATTATATATTTATAGTCGTATACGTAATGTTAGAAAATTGGACAAATATTGTACGAATTGTATTTTAAACGTATATTTTGACCTAAACAATATGATATAATATATACACAAATTATGTAAATATTTGTAGTGTGCTTGCCAAGACCTTTCTTTTGGTACCAAACATGTGATAATTATCTCGATTTAATTTTTTAGATGTTAGAATATGAGGTTTAATTTTCGAAATACATAATTTTGAAAAAAAAATATATTGCCTATGTTACCCGCGGCATCGTTACGAATCTATTGACACCTCATTTATTAAAATCGGACCAGTAGTATAGACGCTACGAGGGAACAAACATACATACATACATACATAGACTGCCAAAATCATTACCCTTCCTTTTGGCTTCGCCGTAGTCGGGTAAAAAATAAACCATTATTATCGTTCATCACTAATGGTTAAAAGTTAAGTTGGCAATATTAATAAAAGTTATAATTAATTGTGCGGCTAAAGTCGCATACTGTATTACTGAATTTGGCAGCGAATTAATATATTGGCGACTGAATTACTGAACTGGCGGAAGCACTCAGGCGAAAAAAATACAAAACTCGCAGCTAAAGGGTGGCGAAAATTAATCCACACTGGCACAGAAATATTTTATACGTTGGCGTATTAATTTCCGAGTTGGCGGGCCTTTTAAGCAGCTTTAAAATTTTATAAAATTTGCATTTTTGGATATTATTTGGGTTTGTTAGTTCCTTTCGTATGGGTGTCATTTTCAAGGTTTTCGGGGGTCTTTGAATACAAAAATGACATTCGTTATGACATTCTAAGATGGTATGTTTTATATAGACATATTTTACTTTATTAAAATTAATATGTGTGTCCTTTGTAGGTTTCTGGGGGTGCTGATTATATTACTATTATATTATTTTATATATTATATTAGATTATATTACATACTATTTAATTTTTTTGGAAACTGATATGGGTATTGTCTTCAAGGTTTTTGGGTCTGCTAATAATTTATTTATTTGTTATGGTTACCAGCAGCGTATACATTAATACAATGAATCAAAAAATTTACAAAACATATAAATAACTGATGCACACGCCTTTATAGGCAACACAACATTCGCAATACAATTTTTAAATCATAAACAACAAAAAATTTTCAAAAAAATTATTTTCATAAATAAAAAACAACAACAACAACAACAATAAATAAAAGAATCACTACAAAAGATGCTAAATAACATTTAAAATATTGAATTTTACTTCAAAATATAGATTTTATTTACATCTTTTTAAATTTATTTAAATTATCTAAGTTTCACGCAATTGAATTTAATACTTATAAAATAGATAATATAAAATTATTGCCTCATTATGAAAAGGACATTTTGAAATTCCAAGATGTTGAAAATTTATTTTTATTAAAATTAACTGAGTACTTTTGTAAGTTCCTGGGGGTGCTCCGTGTTGATTACAAAATTGTCATGCAGTTTGAATTTCCCAAATCGTGAATTTATTTCAAGGTTACCTTGAAATACTTTGTAACCTTGAAGTGGATGACTTTCGCTTAATGAATTGAGTATTTTGAGGAGAGGATAGGGGAGGATATCAATATAAGTAAAATAAACAGGTCCGTCATCTCGGAATATAAAAATGAATGTCAATTTCGTATTCAGCACCCCTAAATACCTGAAAAATGACACCCATATCAATTTTTCAAAAAATAAATAACCGCGACTTTGAAATCTCTAAAATAATTATTTTTTTATAATGTACACCCCAGAAACCCAGAAATTAAAATTTATTTTATTAAAATTATACTTCGCCATCTGGGTATCAAAAAATGGAAATATGAACGCTCTTTTACGATTTTTGATGCAAACTCGGTTCACTGCTTCTTAGCTTCTTAGAGTTTGCAAAACGTTGAATTACCTACATTAGGATAAATTACCTACATTAGGATAAAAATATGTGCCCATTCTTGAATTAAATGTGTGCTCTCAATTTTGTCACCAAGATGGTTATTTGTTCGCCAAAATAATATCGGTCTGCTGGTTTGGAATATTCAGATAACAAAACTAGTGTTAATAGGTATTACCTATGAAATTGCCGTTCTGCAGTACTGGCCATTTCAAATCAAAATAATTTTTGTTTGGCTAAGAATTCTAATTTCAAATTAATTTTATTTTAAAACCATGGAATTCGTTTTCCAAAAGTAATCATTTGTTTATTGATTAGTGTTACATTTTCATCGCATTTCAATCTTTTTCGTCATCATGGATACGTTAAAAATTCGAGTAATTATGGAATATGAGTACCGCCGTGGCAGCAACGCGGCACAAGCAGCACGCAACATCAACGACGTTTACGGAGCTAACACTACAAACCAACGCACCACCTGTTATTGGTTTGCTCGCTTCCGTTCTGGAAATTTCGACCTGAAAAATGAACCTCGCCGTCGTCCGAAGACTATGGTCGACAATGACGAATTAAAGGCGATTGTGGAAGCTGATGATACACAATCTACGGCTGAATTAGCAGCAGCTTTCGACGTTGGCGTTAAGACCACAAACAATTTGCGTCAAATTAGCAAGGTAAAAAAGCTTGACAAATGGGTGCCCCACGAACTCAATGATCTCCAGCGCGAGGTACGCGTCGAGACGTGCCTTGCACTGCTCAACAGACACACAAAGGAAGGAATTTTGAACCGCATTGTTACCTGCGATGAAAAATGGATTCTGTTTGATAACTGCAAGCGCTCAGCAAGTTGGTTGGACCCTGGTTCAGCACCTAAACAATGCCCTAAACGAAAATTTACTCCTAGAAAAGTGATGGTCACTGTTTGGTGGTCTAGCACCGGTGTGATTCATCACAGCTTCTTACCAAACGGGGTGAGCATTACTGCAGATGTGTACTGTGAAGAACTGAACACAATGATGGAGAAGCTGGCACATCTCCAACCAGCATTGGTCAATTACTCGTCTCCGCTGCTCCTGCACGACAACGCGCGCGACCTCATACTGCACAGCAGACGGTCTCCAAGTTGCAAGAACTGGGGTTGGAAGCTCTCCGTAATCCGCCCTACTCACCAGACCTTGCGTCTACAGACTACTACTTTTTCCAGAATTTGGATAACTTCTTGGCGGAAAAAATTCAATACCCGAGAAGGCAGTACAAAATGCCTTTGAAGAATTTTTTGCTTCCCGTCCAGCTGATTTCTTTAAGAAGGGCATCAATAAACTGCCACTGTGTTGGAAAAGATGCATTGATTGCATGGGTGATTACTTCGATTAATACAAATAAAAAATACATGAAAAAAATTCGTTTAAATTTTTTCATACAAAACGGCAATTTCATAGGTAAAGACCTAATATTTAGTAGCCAGATTTGGAATTGTTTGTTCCTAGCATTCTTTCGCCAACTTTGTAACTTAGTATTTTTTCACAAGTTGAACATTTATTTATGCGCCAATAAAAAAGTATGATAATATGTTTATTACCGTAAGAGTGGAAGAATTTTTTTTATTGTTTACAAAAGCGCTTTAAAATCAACAATAGGTGTGAGTTGGCGAAACTTATAATACTCAGATTAAATTATTATCATACTCTTTTTATCTTGGCAAAATGAACGGTTTCCTAGGATACACATTGTACAGGTCATTAGTAACACTCACAAGCAAAAGCTAGTAACGAAAAATGCTTTTTAATTTTACGAAAAAGATTAATTGGCATTTTGTTATTGAAGTTTTATTTTCGTAAACAAAATTCTAATTAATGTAATACCTTCTAATCCCTTACGGCTTTACTGCTATGGTAACAGACGTCGAAGTAAAGATAATATCTATTTCTTAAAATTATTTTTATATGATTAGAAGTCTATTAAGTCCAAGTCCAACTACAAAGCCCACCGTGGGATATATGTTTTAAATTTATTTATTCAGAACACATACATACATTTATTAAATATAATAAATGCAAATATTTAGTTAAAAATAGACTTAAAGGTTCATACCTAAGTTATAAGATACATAATATATACTTAGTTAAAAAAAAACAGTTTTTTTTCCAAAATTTCGCAATTTCCCGGAGATGAGACCTAGCTAGATCAATATTTCTCTCTCTCTGAAAACTCCCGGCATACTTATTTTCATGTTAATACTTGCAGCGGTTTTTGAGAAACTGATTATATATAATATACAAGACTGTCTCATTTAAAGTATTAGAAAAACTAGTTTCTGAACCCAAGACTTGTCGCAGGGTTCTAAACAGACACACACACTACACAACACATACTACACACCACACAGATACACTTTAAGTACACCACACACCAAACTGGGATCCGCGCTCCGGTATCCAATTACGTAATAATTATGTTAAGTCTATAATTTTTTTTTCTTGCTTATACGTTTTAAAGTACATCAGATGAGTTTTATCAAGATATATTTTTAGATTGTTTTTATAAAGAAATTCAAAATGAAATAATTTATTCTCCAAAATCAGTGACGAGTCGGACAACAGAGGGAATCTGAATTTCGTATAATATCAAAACCAAAAATCAGCGTTCAATGCTTCGGCAGGTTAATTCGAACACATCAAATGCAAGAACAGACGAAAATGGCAAATTATATTATTCCTGTGTTGGGTCCCGCATTTTGATCATTATCCTAGTTGGTCAATAATAATTGATATATTGATACATCCTTATATTAGTTTAGAATCCTTAATGTGAATTCAATAATTCAGTCTTAGCATCATTATTTGATGTACAGTCAAGAGAACTAACACAGTAATATCTCTTATACTTTAAACGAGACAATCTTGTGTATATATAGGCAACGGCTGAAATTAATTAGAATAATTCTTATTTTCTAAATAGAATTATTTAGAAAATAAGAATTATTTCATACTTTTTGTGCAGTTTTTTTACATTGGATGTCGGTTTTCTAATTTTGTTTAGAAATAATAATTACCCTTCGGGTGTGGATTCCTAAACATATAAGATGGCCAAAAGCCTATTTCTACTTAGAAATAGTAGACAGTTATTGAGATTTCCTAGTACCAATATCAAATTCATAATTTTGAATATAGGAAATTTAAAGAATTATCATTAAAAATATAAAGGTAATAGGTAGTTATGTAGTAATGCAAATGCATTAGGTACTCTAAATACATTACTGCCGACTGCCGAAAGAAAATTCTCTCGGCATAATTAGACAGTAATTAATCGGTGGTCCGCCAGTACAGTACCGAGCGCTGCGGAGTAAAGGTCCTCTCTGTGGTTTCTGACAAATATATAGGTTCGAATCCCGCCGAAGGAACAAAAAGTAAAAAATTAAAATGTCCTTCATATTAATGGGAAATAAAGTTCATGGTTTTAAACAACCGTATTCATAAATATTGTTAAATTAAAGTTTTTTTTAATTAATTAAACGACTACAAAAAAAAAGGGAGGCGGTTATACGTTCGGCTGTATATTACTTTTTTTTATATTTAACGATTACTCCGCTAGACCGATTTTCAAAATTATTTTATTGATTAATCGCTCGCTATAATGGTGGTGAGTTGAAGATGGGATCCGTGAGGCATCGAGGGAACTTCTCGAAATTTATATCGACACATATACTGATTTTGACTTCTTCTGAAGTAACCGAAGCATTTTGTTACCAAAAAGTAAGATTTTACACCAAGGTCCTGTATCCAAAAGCACTGAACAGATCAGATGAACTCCTCAATCTAAAAGATACGCGTTTGGAAATTTCGACATTGTTTAAAGAAATGTAAGCCATTATGCAACTTACAGTAGTCATCATCATCATCTTATATACAATACCCAATGGGAGCTTTGCGCGTATTCAATTATATATTCGATTATTTTAAACGTTCTTAAAATGTGTTAATTATAATATAACAAATATGACTAAAAAGGGTTAAAATTATTATTTTGAAACAAAAAATTACCGATTTCCAAAGTAAAAATACACATACATACACAATAAAATATTATATACTAGTAATAATAATAATAATATATAATAATAATAAATAATATATAATAATACATACACAGTAAAAAAGTATGAAATAAATCTTATTAATTCCCTTTTTAAATTCGGCTAAAATTTTAACTATTTCTCTACACAATCTTCATAATTTTGAAGTCGGTACCGACGTGAGCCAACTTAAACGTGAGCTCTATAAATGATACATATTTTTATAATTCCACAAGTGCGTAGCCTTCACAGCAAAATAATCTGTAAAGTAACCGGACCTGGCAATTGGCACAAGAAGTTTATTGCTGTACTCGGAGCGTAACGCACGGCTTTGGTCAGTACTTCGAAATTGAAAACAATCCTTTAGATATGGGGGAGAACGAGGGTCAAATAAGATATTGTATAGGAAGGCTAGTACATGCTCTTTCCGACGAAGCCTGATGGGCAGCCAACCAAGTCGCTGTCGATACTCAGAGACGTGGTGAACTTGCGCAGCCCATACACGAACCTGATGCAGATGTTTTGTAATCTTTCTAATTTGTTAAGGTATTCCTCATTGAGATCTATCAAACAAACATCTGCATAGTCCAAGATAGGAAGAAGTAAAGATTGCGCAAGCTCGACTTTTGTCTTAATGGGAAGTAGGTTTTTCCAACGGTTAAGTGACCCAACTGCAGCAAAGAGCTTACGACTTACCTCTGAAATGTGGTGAGACCACCTAAGGGTTGAGTCGAAGTCGGTAAATACCCAAGTTCTTAACTACCCCACTACAAGGTAAAGTTACTTTGTCAAAAAGTTTTCTAGGCAGGGAGTCATAGTTAGGCCGATTTATTTGCTTCGATCCGCCGATGATTATAATTTGCGACTTGTTGGGGTTGACCCTCAAGCCATGGCACTGACTCTAATGGAGGATTATCGCAAGATCCTTATTAATTGCCGCGAAAGCCGAACTAAGGTCATTAGCATGGGTGTAAATTTGAAGATCATCTGCATAAAGGTGGAAGAAGCAGGAAAGGAGGGGAGTGAGGAAATTGATAAAGATGGAAAAAAGGAGAGGGGATAAAACACCGCCCTGAGGGACACCGGTAGATATATCAGAACCTAGATACCCGATCATTGGCCCGAATACATTGCTACCTCCCAAAAAGATAACTGCGAAACCACTCCAGCACATCATCAGAGAAGTGAAGTGCGCCTAACATTGCAATAAGGATGTCATGGTCTACAGTATTTAAGGCATTACTGAAATCGAGTAGAGCTAAAACAGTAAGTTGCTGATTAGACATGGCCAGGCGCACATCGTCAGAAACCTTGATTAGAGCTGTAACCGTACTATGCCCGGGACGAAAACCAGATTGGAGAGGACTGAGCAAAGCATTGTAATTAATGAAAGTACTTAATTCTTGATAGACAAGGCGCTCAAGGACTTTTGATAGGAATGGGAGTATGGATATAGGTCGGAAATGAGAGGGTAACGTAGGACATTTCACTTTGGGTATAGGGGTTACTGCAGCTTTTCGCCAACAACTAGGGAATGTACTGGAGCTAAGCGAGTAATTGAAAAAGTGGCAGAGGACAGGGAGTGGCAGAGGACAGACAACAGGAAGGCCTTAGCCTTACTCTTAAGTAATCATTCTCCTGCTAATACGATCAACACCCTCAGCGTTTGACTTAATAGCTAAAATAGTTTTCTCAACCTCTGGCATAGAGAAGGCTTTAAAAACGAAAGGAGAAAACGGAGAATCAGATGTCGGAGAAGGTAAAAGGGCAATTATGGACTGTTGTTTAACGGAGGCCGGGATGGGACTGGTAGTGATGAGGTGAAGATTGAGGAAATCAAGGTCAAGGTTGGGAGAAAGCTAGGACTTTGATTTGCCAATACCTAAGGAGTTAAGGAACGACCACACCTTAGCAGGATCACCATTACTAACTGAATAATGAATGTGGCGACGCTGTGCATCTCTGCATAGTCTGTTGCACCTGTTTCTGAGCTCTTTATATCTTTCATGGTTCAGATCGGTTCTTTCGGGTCGGGTTCTTTCTAAATTTAACTTGAGCTAAATTTCTTTTGGCCATAATACTTTTAATCTCGTCAGTGAGCCACGGCGCCGGCAGGTGTTTTAACCTAGCAAGTCGCAGAGGAGCGTGTGAATCAAAAATTTGCATTATAAGTGTGTTAAAAACTTCCAACTTCTCGTCCACAGTGGGAGCACTATAAACCGTATCCCAGTTAATAGCACATAGATCGGCCTTAAGTTATCAGTGTCAATTGCGTTGAAGTTACGCTGCAGAACAATACGGGGTTTGGGCTTAGGAGAACGAATTCTGTAGGATAGGAAGATTAGGTCATGGTAGGAGAAGGCTTCGGCATTAAATTGCCGTGCCGTGCGCTTACGTGATCAGACGAGGAAACTATTATCAGATCAAGTAAAGACGGTGTGCAGTTAGGAAAGAAATGTGTTGGATTAAGGGGAAGGATATTAAGATTTACGGGAGTTTATTAAGGAACGGAGTTTGGAGGCACAGGTCATGTGTAATTTGTCTTTGTTCACTAGACAGGTGTTAAAGTCACCGATGATTATTGTGTGGTCTACAGTAGTGACATATTTTTCTAACAAAACTTCAGACTTATGGAAGTAGTCAATATTTAGAGAAGGGGAGTAGAACACACCAAGTAAAAGTTTTAAATGCCCAAATAACACTTCTAAGAGTAGGTGTTCAGAGGATTCGGAGTAATCAGAGGGAGATTTATCAAGGATATTGTAGGAAAAGTGATTTCTAAGATAAATAGCCACACCGCCACCACCTTTGCCCGTTCTATCATTACGGAGAAGGACAAAATCAGGTAAGGAGTAAGAAGTAGAAGGGAGATAGGGCTTTAGGAAAGATTCAGAGTCGAGTATTGCATGGACATTACGGTTGTTCGAAAAAGTGGCTAGGAGGTCAGGATAGTGTGCTGGGATGCTTTGGGCATTGATGTGCACTGCATTGAAGTTTCGAGGAAACGATATGAATGCTGTCTCCACAGAAACATCAAGAGACACAGAAACACTGTGAAAGTTATTACTAGAGGAATGTGAAGAGGAAGTCACCGAGAGAAAGTCAGCACTATCATCCGCCTAATCATCATCGCTAGTATTATGTTGCATTACTACTATAATATACTAATAAATATATTAGTTATGAGTGTATACTTATGTACCACTAATATATAGATAAATAAACTTAAATGTAACTACTAAATCTACTAATATTTTTACTCCGCCTGCCTATAGTGCTTATGTTGTGCATTATAATGGTAGGAGATATTTAAAACAAACTATATTTCATCACAACTAAAAGCACGAAATGAATACATACATTATGCCAGCTCCAGGGTAATAAAAAGAAATAAAATAAAAAAACTTGAATAAAAAAGCTTACAGACTATAAAATAAAATTAAAAAAAAAATCAAAAGAGAAATCTTAAAAAACATGAATCAATCTAAAAAAAAAAAAAAAATTTTCCTCAATTTCTAAACGCATACATACGTTAAGTGTCAAATGACAGTGACTTCTGTCAAGTGTCAATGGCAGTGACATGATGATTTTTATGTTTTTGTTGGAGGTAAACATGTGTAACAAATCATTGAAAATAGCCTAGACCCACACAAGATAAAGTGTAAATACAAGAGTAAATTTGTATGCGGGTACTAGTTAATTACTACATATAAAATAACGAATGATACAACTACGATCTGGTATGCATTGTCTGTAAATTATGAAGCTCGGCCAATATCTCAATCATATGCCTAGCGCCATCAGGACTTTTTACATAGATACACCCGTCTCGGGTCCAGAATGATGAAACACCAAAATTCTCTCTAGCCGCCATGAAGGTGTTGTGTCGCGATTTTGTGAGAAACTCTGAGAGTGTGATATTTGTTCCTTTAAGTGTCTTCTTAGAGTTCCATACCCGGTCACGGAGTGATAAGTCGGTAAACTTTATAAGGATAGGCCTCGGTTTATGATTAACCTTATCATTTTTAGGCTTCCGCATACGATGACAAGTACGGATTATATCGGGTGTTATATCTGGAAGATTGCACTTGGTTGACAATGATGCCACAACAACACCAGCGGTATTCTCGTCCTTCGTTCGACTCACGGACACCGTGTACTAATAACATTTTGCGACGAGAGCGTGTTTCCACACGGTCAAGGCCTCTTGCCAGTGCGTCCACCTCAGCTCGTAGGATGTTAAGTGCACCACAAACAAAAGATTTAAAGGCTTGGAATTCAGTGTTTAGTGCTGCTATAGTGTTTGGTGGCTTACGTGAGGAGGCCTGTTGGAGATCAGCTTGAAACTCAGCCATCTTAGAGTGAAACATCTTTATCATATCCTCCATGTTAGATTGCACTTGTGTGAAATCCATGACAAATGTTGTTTTCAATAAGTATGTTTCTGTGACACAATTAAGCACTTCGGCAAGTAGCACTATTTACGCATATAAAAATAACATATAAATTGAATTAAAGTGCTGTGAATATTTTTAATTTTTATTTTATTATTCTTCTTCTTTTTTTGGCAATCGCGGTTTCAAAGGTTTTGCACCATTCTGCCAGTGTCGAGTATTTATATAAATATTTTAGATTTTATTTATTTATTTACATTAAACGAATTACGTTTTTAATTTATATTAATAGCACTCAATACCAAAGATAAAAGTCAAAACAAAAGTGATTTGAATTGACACTTGACAGAAAAACTTATTTTTCGCTTCCCAAAACACAATCCTCAAAAACCCTCAGGATCATATTATATCCTACAATTCCTCGCCCTATTAACCATAAATCTGTTCTGTGTTTTGTAAATACTCCTTTTACTGAAACTTTATGTACATACCTATTAACAAAAGAAAACTGTGGTACTGACCCTAAATGTTTGTGTTTGTTCTAGGTTTTAGATTATTAAACAGACTTCCTCCTGTACACCGTGCCCTTGTATATTCATAAAACCCACTCATAAGGCAGAGTTTTTGTCAACACAACACACTGGCGAATCACTAAGGAGCCACTTTAAGAAGAAGAAGAACTGTTTTCGAATGGCAATGATACGCAATCCGTTTTACGTAGGTAGTTGTTAAAAAAATATGAATATTAATATGCTAGACAATAAAAAATAATAATATCTACGAAAAATAATGAAAATCAGTTTTTTTCAATATAAAAAATACAGACTATATTTTTTTGGTATTTATATTATTAAATATTACATTTTTATAAAGAAATATTTAAGGAATGTATAATCAATAAATCCGTTCTTTGTAGAAGTGTAAACGAAACGTTGTTTTATTCGTTCTTTGTCGTGTAGAAGACGCTTAAAAGTTCAGTAAGTGATCTCAGTAACGTTATCAACTGATACGGTCTTGAGATCATACTATGAATTAAAGACCATCTTGAGAAGCTAATCGTTACTTGAGACTGTCTCAGCCAAGAAAGGTATTGAGAACGAGTTTGAGAATGGTTTATTAATACGGACCTCAGTAACACGATGCGATCTCGTAGCATTCCGCAACATCAAATCGTATGGGTGTAAAATAACCCTTAGGCATTTTACGCTTTTGTAAAATTGCATAAATTATACAGTATTAAAACGCAAGCTTTAAAAACAATTAATAAATCGCGATCGCTTTATGGTTTCATTTTTATTAGATTGGATCTGAATCAATTTCATAATTGTTTCTTTCATAATTAATATAATGCTTCAATCTTCTCAATGGTGCGGCGACAAAGGTATTATAATATTATAAAAGCATGTGTCTCATATTTTTTGTGACCTATATGTCTGGACTTCGGCGTTATTTTTCAACTTATGTTTTAATCGCCATTTTATAACATGGGAGTTTGTGATTGGTTAATTATGTGACAGGCTTGAAGATGTTTTTAACGTTGTTGCCTGGATGGATAACATCCATTATCGTTTTTTACCTTGTTTATTCTTGGGGAATCTTAATTTATCCCCATCATTAGATAAGTCTTTTGAAAACATTGAGAGGTTGCTAAGACGATTTTATTATTTAAGTATCCGTTTATGAGATGCTCAACTTTTTGTTAAAATAAGGTGACCAGAAACCCCACTCTAAAAGCTAAACGGCAGGCCCGAAAGATCTGAAAAAATTTACGATGGTGGTCTATGTGATGAAATTTATAGAAAAAATATAACGGCTTATATAACTTTGTTAGCTTAGGAGTTGTAGAGGCTTAACTTGAAAAACGCGCTTACTTGGAAAACTTCGTACAAAAATAAGTAAACATGTAAAATATTGCTATAATGGTAAGGAACCCTACGTGCGCGAGTCCGAAACGCACTTGGCCGGTTTTGATTGTTACTATACTATAATATTGTGTAGGTGCCTATATGGTACCTTCTTATCTATATGGTACCCAGGAACGTGATATTATTATAAAGCTTTTTCTGCTTCGTGGGATTCGCACAACAAAAACTCCGACGCGCTCACCACTGAGCAGGAGAGGTCTTATTATTGTATTAAAAAGTGAAGCAAAAACTTACAGTACAGTTTACGAGAATTGTGCCACCAGAGGAGTATGAAATTTGGCCGGTAAATGAATGTCTATGTGGAGGAAGGTGAAGGCTAATTTGTCTTCTTGTGTAATGAATACAGTTCAATTTTATATAGCTGTCTTAAAAATTGCGGCGTAATGTCGCGCATCGTTTCGTTTCGGTGTGGATTGACCCTTGGTGTAAGCTTGACTGAGAATCTAACTTGCTACTGATTCTAGTAGATGACGTTATAATTATGTGATCCTTACTAATCCTTACTATTATCACGCTATTATTATACGTAGTATTTGTTACTCTTTTACGTAATAACAACTGAATAGATTTTAATAAAATTTAGTATGGTTGTTATTTAAACTCTAGATTAACACATCTGGTACTTTTTATCGCAGCAAATTGTCCCGCGGGATTTGTTTTTGCGCGTACGAAATAGCGGGCAACATCTAGTAGTTAGTAATAGACGACCTAAAGCTATAATGTACCGTGTGCCTGGATAAATTTGTGCGTTTTCATAGCGAACGAATCGATTTTAAATTATTCAATAACCCAGTTACGTTCCAGTTCGCTGAGCGTTGTAGTTCAGAATTTCAGGTTCAAATAACGTATGTTTTAGGTCAAAAATACTTCAGCGAATTTTGCTAACTGTATATTCATCTAATTGATCCTTATGTTTTTACTAGCTATAGCCCGCGGCTTCGCCCGCACAGTATTCCACGGGAACACTAACTTCTTCGGTATAAAAGTAGTCTATGTTTTAATCCAAAGCTCCCACTACTACCATACGAAATTTCATAAAAATCCGTTCCTACTGAAATAGTTTTTGTTGTAGTTAGTTAGTTGTAGTTAGTTTTTGCGTGAAATAGTAACAAACATCCATCCATCCATACGTCCATCCAGCCACCCTTACAAGCTTTCAATTTATAATAGTGGTAGGATTACTAACCTTGCTTTGCTTATATACCCTGTGGCCTATGTACAATGTATATAATTCATAAGCTTGCAATTTTGCAACTCGGACTGACATTTATGAAGTTGAAATTATTGATCTATTGTTGCATGACGGAAGAAATAACAAAAATAACTTAAAAATGAGCATTTTCCAGTAATAAGACCTAGATAGATCGTATTTTCTACCCCAAAACTCCCTAGGAACTAAATTTCATGGAAATATTTACAGTCATTTTCTAGATTCCGATTATATATGTGCATGATTGTCTTGTTTAAAGCATAAGATTACGTGAAACAGTAATGAACATCCCTACATACATTATTTTGCGTTTATAATATAACTTAGTATGGAAGGAAAAAGTTGGCAAAAGTTAAAAAATGAGGCAATAACTAAGTAATTTTCTTTAACTTCCCTATTTATATTCTGGCTCAGTACTAAGGGCCGATATTTCATAGCACAAGGTCGTCACGATTTGCATAGTATATTATGATTTATGTCTATTTAGGTTAAAAGAATATGCGATTTACCAAATAGTACATTTTGAGCTATCTCGTTACCAAAAATAATTTCACTATCATATAATTTTTCACTAACATTCGCAAGACAACTGACATTCGAATATTACATAAAATTTGCCAGAGTGTCTTGTTGTGACTTAACATTAATCTAACTAACTAAATGAAACACTAATTATTATTTTATTAATACTCTATGTTAAATCGTATTTAAGCTTTAGTAGTAAGAAAGTTTTACTATCAAGAGGTTACGAACCGCATTGTAATCGATTTCAATTACGCCAGCGCGACGACTGTGGAGGCTTACTGTCTTACCTTACCGGTGACTGTGTTACCAAACTGTCTCCACCACTATGTATTATTATCACTGGTTAAGGCACTATCTTTGTCAAGTTACGTGGTCTCAAACGAATACTGCAAGGGCTTAAAATGCTAAGCCAAAATATTCCATAGAGATGTGCAAGAGTCTACACAAGAGCTATTGTTATCGATAACTTTGACAGGAGCATGACGAAACTAATTGTTCCGAATTCGTTGCAAATCAATCGTATTTTGATTATTTATTTAGTTTTTAACGAAAAATTCATTATATAGAGACTAATTCCAATTAAGAATGATTTTCAATTAAATAAAATACCAGCAGGTCTTAAAAGGCCACTTTCGACGATTCACTTTGAGTTATGTTTGTGAATTACCCCAAAAATCGTAAAACGGCCACTTGACCGCCAAAAAATAATTTGATTAGGATATAATTCATAAGCAGAAATACATTCATTTGACAACTTTCTACGAGAATCCCTAAAATTGCCCTAGTGTCAAATAGTGTCAAGTAACAGATTCATAAAAAGTTACTCGCGAGGAACATCTCGCAATAAATATTTTCTGTTTTATATAAAAACAATAAATTCAGGACTGTATTAAAAACTTTGAGAGCATTTCATTGATAGTGTGAGCCGTGTTAGTGAAAAATATCATTGAACAAGTTCGTATTTTCGCTAAATGGTTATTGGACATTGATTCCGAAATTCAGAAGTCTGAATTTGTAGGACTATTTCGCCTCAATAAAGGCTTGTGTCGTTCATACAAGAGTTGGAACCTGGAAAGTATTGCCTCTAAAGTAAGTAAACGTATGATAAGTGAGTAAACTATCTTAAGATCTACTTATTACGATTATTGCTTTTTAATAATCATAACCATCGCAGTTTTCTATGACATTTTTGTAATATAGTAGGATGGTAACCAATTTGTTTTTGTTTAAGGTATTCTACGCATTTGACCATAAAAGCGATTAGATTTCGAGGGCCCCATTGTTTATAAACAAACGTGAAACGTCAAACAAAATCCAAGCGTGACTTCAACGAGTTGCCAGTTGAAAAACAAAAAATAACACGAAATTTTTATACTCCATTGATTACCTTATATAAAAAATTTTAATGTACTTATTGGTAACTTTTATTTACAAAATTGCAAGTACTAAAATAGTTCTTCAAGATTAACCTCTAATAATAGTATTTTTTATACAAATACAGAATATGCGGTTATTCGGTTGGTTATATAATTTTTTCATGTGGCAACATGACTAATATGAATCTGCTAATGAAATGAATTGTTGCAATGATGCTATAAAACGTGACAATATTACGAACTTTTAGCAAAATTACAAGGAATGCTGATAATGATTTACTTTTATCAATATTGCGCGTCGTGGCCTTTTTAGACCTGCTGGGTAACCGGAGCTTTGCTTAAATATATAATATATATATAAAGATTAAGCAATGTTGTATATATGTAATCGCGTTTCACGAAAATGGGACCGTATAAAGTATAAGATATTGTTAATAGAAATATGACAAATTACTTGAATAACAATATGTAACACACCTAGAATCTGAATTCTATATACGTCAATTTAATTACGGATAATCTACTAAAAGATATAAATACAAGCATGAGTATTTTAGAATATTCTATCGATACTGCTGGCTTTTCACAACCCTCGGCGTGCTACTAAAGTGTAACGCATGCGCAAAATGGCAGCCTCGCCCCTCAAGAATTGTCTCTGAATGGATGACGTCATAAGGGGTAAATCTCCCCCAAATGATTGATAAGGTCTGCAGATATGTTACGTAACAAGCCCTACGCTAGAGCCTAGTACCTACGTCATGTAGTGTAGCGTAAGTTGTACTTTACAATTTATCGATTTAGGCAAACCATGCGCTCCTCTGTATGAAAGATGGCAGTATGTAAAAGTGAAGAAGATTGGTTCATAGCTTTATCAACATTCAAGGGCTTATTTGAGAGCAAACAATAGCTAACAACAGTTGATAGGGAAAGTTTATCTTTAGTGTAAAGATTTCCCAAGCTTTATCCTGATCAGAGGGGATAAACTGTTGTAAAAAGAGTTACGAACAAACAAATCCATTTTCTCATAAATCATGGCGTAGATAGCAAATAAACTTTTAAAAACTTAGTGTATTAGAGTGTGTCCGCAGTGTGACAATAAAAATTCAACTTATCACGAGGCTAAATTAACGCGGTGTTGAATCGTTCATAGATATTTTACACGACTTTTTTGCTAAAGCCACTTGAAACTGTGCGCAAAAATGATTAAAAAAAAACTTGCTAAGTATTGACAAGTTCGTCGAAATTCAGATCAAAACTGTTATTTCAAAAGAAATAATCTTGATTTCTTAATAAATTTGTGTTTATAATATTAATACATATAATATTATCAGTATACAGTAATCTGTAATACCAATCAATGATAATATAAGAAAAATGTTACGCTTAAATCTAGTAAGTATTAAAAAAAACATCAGTCTATTGTCTACAGAAGCCATCAGTGGCGAAGGGTGGTTTTACTTCAGAGGGAAGCCCTAGTCGCTAGTCGTGAGTTTTGCAAGTTTTTTTGATAAGAAATTTAGCACCATATTATGTATGATGGTCAAGGTCGTTACAAGCGTGTAGCGTTGTGTCGTGTCCGAGAGAAATTGTAAATACTATAATATAAGAATAGTTACCGAACTATTCTTATAGTTATACCTACGGTTTCTATTCCTATACTTATATACGAGTATATGGTATTCTTATTAGTTTTGGCTGGAGGTCTTCATGAGGTAATCTGAAAGGAAAGCCGATAAGAATGGTGTTATTTAGACCCTTCGCCACTGCAAGCCATGTTCTTACGAGTTACTGAGCCAATTACCAATATGTTATTGGAATCCTACACAACCAGTACCATAATACTCTAAAGGAAGCTTTTCAGAGCACTTATTTACACAGTTGTACCTAAGTGCGTTAATTTATACAGTTCTAATCTTAGCAGTGAGACAAATTTCGAATAATATTTCACCTTGTTGCATTGTACAGGCTTGAGTGTAATTCTATCTAATTGAATGGTTGCCGAGTGGGTAGTCGTTGTTAGAAATGTTTTTGTAGAAACGTGAATTGTTTTTATGCTATCCATGCACGTAACGGTATACCTGTAACCTGACAGGTTTGCCTGTACAGTTGATGTGAGTTGTACAGGTAAACTCCGACAATTCCGGTGTACCACTTTTGCACCTTATTACTGTACAATATTAGGTGCAGAAGTGGATCCATCGGGGACTGTACGTACCAACTACCACTATGTTTTTTATAACAGAAATGTGTCGGAGTGCTGAATCACAAGAAACTATCATTTTTCGGTATGTTACACATTACACTTCTTTAATATTTTAAAGTAGGTGCATAATTACGAAGTCTTATTTTTATTATTAGGTACTTGAGACACCTAAGAACGTGAAGAATTTATAATCAGATAATGTCATGCATTGACGACCTCTGTGGCTTAGTGGTTGAGCCGGAGGTGCGGGTTCGAATCCCGCCAATGGAACAAAAAGGTTTCCTTTGTACCTGGGTCACGGATGTGTATTAAATATGACGCGTATAATATAATAAAAATATGAAATATATGTATAGTTTATTTTTTAACCTTACCTTATTATGTATCGGTTTTGTAATTTTAGAACTATATTATAGTAATTTAGGTTTTCAGTTCTCTTTTAAATATACCTGGGCTGATTGATAACTGGCCGAAACGACGAACTTAAAAAAATGATACGCATAAAAAACATTATATTCTGGCATCTTTTTGAAAATAGAACGCCAAATTTGAATTTAATCGAACTGATGGAATTTGTTTGAGAGGACGTAGAACTTTCTCTGTCGTAAATTTTCTTAACAATGGAAAGAAACGAAATTCGTGCGGTGATAAAGTTTTACGTTTTAAAAGAGAAAACAGCAACCCAGATTAAAACCAAGCTAGACAGTTTTAGGTAATTCTGCTCCTGCATTGAGTACAATTCACACCTGGGTAACTGATTTTAAACGTGGAAGACAGAGCTGCGAAGACAGGTCTGGCCGTCCAAATGAAGTCACGAATCCGGACATGATCAAAAAAATTCACAAAATTGTATTGAATGATCGGCGCTTAAAGTTGCAAGAGATAGCAGAGATGGTGAGCATTTCATCTGAACGCGTTTTTAATATTTTGCACCAACATTTGGGAATGAAAAAACTTTGCGCGCGATGGGTGCCGCGTTTGCTCACTGAAGACCAAAAGCAACGTCGAGTGGACGATTCATCGGAGTGTTTGGCGCTGTTTAACCGAGATCCTATTTTAGTGGATTATCTGCAAAAGGGAAAAACAATAAATGGAGAGTACTACGCAAGCTTGCTGTAAAAATTAAGTGAAGAAATCCAGAAGAAACGACCACATTTGGCCAAGAAAAAAATGTTGTTCCACCATGACAACGCACCTGCACACACGTCAATGGTTGCAGTCGCCAAACTCCATGAATTGCGGTTCGAATTGCTACCGCATCCACCCTATTCCCCGGATCTGGCCCCGTGCGACTTCCACTTATTCCCAAACCTGAAGAAATGGTTAGGTGGCCAGAGATTTTCATCAAATGAAGAAGTCATTGTTGCCGTGGACGAGTATTTTGAGGGGTTGGAGAAAACATTTTATCAAACTGATGTAACGGCATTGGAGAAGCGCTGGACTAAATACATCGAGGTAGAAGGAAACTACGTTGAGAAATAAATTTATTTTAAATAGATTTCTGAAGTTTTTCTTTGTCGTTTCGGAAACTTATCAATCAGCCCTCGTACTGCGTAAATTAGTATTTTTTTTGTATAGTAGAAAAGTATATATTTTTGTTGTCTGGTACCCGTAACACAAATTCTTCTAGATTGAGTAGGTGTGGAAGCGTCCATATATAAAAAAAAAACACCTTATTCTTTAGGCCGCAACAACAGCTGCTATAAGATCCAGCACCACATACATGATTGCCTGGTCGTCGGCGCCGGTGGGGCTGGTCTCCGAGCAGCCGTGGGCTTAGCCCAGCAGGACTTTACTGTCGCTCTCGTCTCCAAGCTGTTTCCCACTCGTTCCCATACCATCGCAGCGCAAGGCGGCATGAATGCTTCTATCGGTAAATATCTTATACTTTAAACGAGACAATCTTGTATATATGAAATTACCATGAAATTTAGTATGCAGGGAGTTTAGGGGCAGAAAAATCGATCCAGCTAGGTATTGTCCATGAGAAACAGGCAACAGCGCATTTTTAATCTATATAATATGTTTTTTCTTTCGACGTGCAACAAAATACCAATAATTTTGACTCTATTATGTCAGTCCGATTGGCAGTTTGGTATGCGCGTGCCTATGTAATAATTTTTGCTTTGTTCGAAAATTCGCAATGTGGTGGGATCGAATCCCGCCAAATACATATTTTTGTGATTCTTTTTTTTTTGAAGTGAAAACTTGTATTGCTGCGTTTGTGTTTAACGTATATGACACATGAAGGCTGATGTCACTTGGGCAGATGTGATGCTAAATGTAGTAATGTTGTGAATATAAGCCTAAGCAAGTATTATCGGTGTTTTCTTCATTTTGGTAGGGGAAAATCTTATGGGTTCGCGTCACCGACATGCTCATGACTGACTTGTTAAAAGTCCGTTCAAAATTATTTTACTTCCGACTTGACCTTTATGCCGACGACATAAGGATCTTAGTTTGTGTTGTTCTTTCTTTCGTCGTGTAATACAAATAACATATGAGAAATTTCGAATACTTATGTCAGATACGCGTAATGCAGTTACGTAGGCGCTTGGATTTTGCGTTGTTGGTTGAATTGGTCTCGGGTTCGAATCTTGGTCACAAAATATTTTTATTATTTTTATTTCTTTATCTTTTATTTTTTTTCAACAACTGAAACTCCGAGCAATGCACTAAGCATTGGTCTCAAGGTACAATTGTATAATATTGTTAAAAAGTTCGCCTTTATTCCACTTTAAAAAAATCAATGTAGCGTTTCCTAATATGTACACTTTTGGGTTCCCTATTTTTCCGCATAAAATCATGTCATAAATAATTAACTTGGCATAATTTCATTTGCTCTTATAGTATTTTCGCACAATATTCATTTGGCATAACTTTTTGAGCATAATTTTTTTACGCATAGTGACTAAAAGCATAATAGTTGTTAAGCATACTTATTGTAAAGCATACATTTTTTTATGCATACTATTAAAAAGCAGAAATATATTTACGCATAATGATATCTAAGCATATTGTTATATTTAGGCATACTTGTTTGTAGCATTTTTTTTTCGCATACTAATGTAAAAATATAATATTTATACGCCGCATTATTAAAACTGCATTGCTATAACGAAATATTATGTAGGCACTTTGCATATTGGGTAGAATGACGTTGATTATTTTTATTTTCCTACCGACATTTCACAAACCATCCTTTTACTGAGTGTTATCGTGAGTCGCTAAGTTGTATTTGATTAGCTTGTCTTGTACATAAGTGAATATGTATCTTACAGATTCATAATACATTGAAAACTTATATTACTAAAAAAGGGGAATAAAGCTAAATATGAACGGATTCATTTACGAGAAAAATAGACAAAGTAATGATAAATTGTACTGGGTGTGCGACTTAAAACGAATTATTATTTTAAACATGTTAGCGGCTTACGGGTGGCCATCCCGCAGCAACTTACCCTACTGCTACACATGTTACACTAGGTATAACGGGTGTAATACCTGCTTTTTATGTTTCATAAATATGCGTTTAATTACCTCAACCATGTTGTCATATGTCCTTCCATTTTATGCATATTTATGCCTTGTGACAGTATGCCTTGAATTTATTATGACAAAAAAATATGCCTTACGAGTTATGCCTCATTAAATTAGGACAAAAAATATAAGTCTAAATGATATTTATGCCTAATGATGAAGTATGCCACGAAACAATTATACGAAAGTATTAATATGCGTCATAAAATTATGCCAAATGAAATTATGACAAATAAAATTATGCTAAAAAAGAGGAACCCACACTTTTGGATACAGATGTGTATAGAAAGTGTAATTAACAAATTCACTGCCGGTTGTGCCGGCACGAATATAATAGACCTAATAAGAAAAGTCGTCTCTCATTAATCCGTTTCAAAACAATATAAGATATTTACTTATTTTTATTATTTAAAGATATTTTATTATTTAAAGAGACACTTTTTATTTTCTTTTTTCTAAAATAAACAAACATTTCTTTTTGTCTTGTTTGAATCCAATTTGTTTTAATATTACATTATTTAAAAAAAACTATTGGTATTCTATTTTCTTCCTAAATTCGAGTGACAAAACTTAACTTTTCATTCCTATCGCTTTTCTGCTTTGCTGTACAATATGAAAGTGGATCTATAAGAAATAAAGGCGAATTTTTTTAAAGCGTATCTACGAGGAAAGTGTATCTACGAGGAATACTTCGTTAAAAGCGAAATACCTAAATATTGTTTTGAGTTCTATCGGTAGTCCCTATAACTAGCAATTTTTAATTTATCAGAACTCCGAGCAAAGCTCGATTTCCCAGGTACTTGACCTTTTAAAAGGCGATTAACTGGCCTACCCATTACTTTAGGGGCCCCATATACGGTCCGGCTTTCCTTCAGTTCGGCCTGATCGGATGCAAAATCGTATCGTTTGTGTGCAATTTCGAGATCGCATCAGTCGGCCGTATGGACTGAAGCGATTCGTTCCAGTGTTGCCAGCTCAGTTTTTGCGAATCTACTAAACTCGTTTTCTACCAAAAACTACTAAAAGAATACCGATATTTATAAAAAAGCTACTTAACTAATTAGGAATACCTAAAAGTTTTTTTGGGGATTTTGTGTTTACATACATATTCAGTTTTAATATTTAACCGTTAAATTAAATAAATATAGTAGGAAATATTACGTATATAGAAATTAAATCGGTAGTTTTAAGCGACTTACGGACGCGTGCTACTATGTGCTATTATGATAAGTTGTCTTAATAGCACATAGTAGCAGGTTTTATGATTACTATTACATATTATTTTACATATTATGATTACTGTCTAGCTATTTTCTACAAAACCACTACTAACAACTAAATTCCTACTAAGGAGGGAATAAAATACAAAATTTAGTAGTAAAACAACTAAGTTAGCAACATTAATTCTGACCTGTACGGATGGACTGAACGGCAATAAAATTGGATTGAACGGTAATAAATTCGAGTGTAAAATAAAACCGGTCAAGTGCGAGTCGGCAAGATAAGTTCCGTACAAAACGGAAAAAATCAAGTTTGTTGTATGTGAGCCTCAAATTTTTATTTTATTCTATTTTTAGTAGCTTAATTTGTTGTTATAACGGCAATAGAAATACTTACATCATACATTTGAGAAAATTTAAACAGTCGAGCTATCACGGTATTAGAAGGTTAAGATACAGCCTGGCGACAGACTGACGAACAGCAAAGTCTCAGTAATTGGGTCCCGTTTTTACCCTTTGGGTACGGAACCCTAAAAATGGCACGTGGTCTAAATAAATTTATAAAAGTTCATTGAAGTATTTAAAACTTTAGAGCCACTATGGTTGATAAAATCTAAAGACTACAAAACAAAGTAATGATATAAGATATAAGAATAAAAATGATTTCTATAACAGATTACTGGAAAAAATATATGACACAATAATTCGGTTTGCACAACAATTACAGCAAAATACAATGAATAAATAAAATAATAGCCTAAACTGACCAAGAGCATGTCACGCCATGTCTAAGGAGGGTTCCGTAACTATCAACGCGCAATAGGTTTTCTTTGATTTACTACAAAAGTTATTGTCATAAAGTTATTACAGAAGCTAGGAGAGCGGCGGACAGACAGACAGACGGACGGGCAGAGTGAAATTATAATGGCTCCTTAAGTATTACGGAACCCTAAAAACACGACCGAAGCTCGCGGCAATTTTCCGTGTATGTGCTCGAATCCGTCCAGGCCGAACCTTAGATTAAAACGCCTAGAAACTGGGTACGCGCATGAAAAGTGAAGTAAATCATACTGAGCCATATCGGCTCAGTTTGTTCGAACGACCTGTCAGTTGTCAAGGTTAAGCGCTAGTGCATAACATATCTCTGACTATTAAAAACATTATGATGGTTTGTGTCGTTATTAGGTGTGACAATGCATCGGAAAATAATTAAAAAAACTTCGGACATAACATTTCATATTATGTAAGTATGAAATGTTATATCCGAACAATTTGACTTGTTAATACAAGTCAAATATTTAAAGTGGTAACACTTTAGTGAAAATAAATTTATTTCAAAATTTTCATGGCTAACTAATAGTTGCAACTAAGACTGGTAGCGCCATCTAGGAGCGTCGAACGCCACTATGAATGGCATCTCATACTATCGATAAAGCAGTATTTTACCCTCCCTTCCCCTCTCCGACGCTAACCGAAGAAATGCGAAGGAGTACATTGCTAGTCGAGGCGTCGAGAGTGCGTGTGTGCGACGGCCGACAGCGCCGCGTGTTAATTTAGACTTTTCCGCTACTAATTCCCGCCCACGAAAGTGAGATATATTCCTATAGAACGCGATAAGAATTCTGGAAAGACTAAAGTGTTGTGAGCAGAATAAAGAGACGAAAACCCCAGCTACAGACGCCCTTCACAGAAGCTGGTTCGGTAAACGTTATCATACCTTTATACCTCTCCATTGTCATCTAATTATTACTGCATATTAACCTGGCGACGCCAGATACCTCCTGAAATACAGTCCACAAAAATATCGAAGAGAAATTATTCGCTATCGCCAGACAAGATGGCCCGCGCGGCCATTGTTTGGTCCTTCGAGCCGTACCACATTTGGTCCGGATCTTAATCCATTTCCATCACGGATTTATATGCATATTATATTTAATTTCCCGCATATATAGCTTCTAAAAGTGCCTAACTAGGCAGTGGTAATACATATTTACGCTTCTATAAACCAATTATTTGGGAAACCGCCCCGCCGTAGGTAATACACGATATAACGTGGCTACCTACAGAGATTCCCTATTGGAATTATTATTCGAACTATCATAGTTCTATTATAAATCTCATATTTCAAACGCTATTATATATTCAAACCGCTTTTAAGTCGTTGCCTGTAGGAATAAATAATTAAACCGCATATATTCTTAGGTATTCTATTTGTAAATTAGTAAATAGATACTTGGGTGTAACATAAATATCGCATAACCTACGTATATTATAAATACTTAGGTATATAATTCGAATAGTATTTTGATTATTATAATAAATCTAACTCAAAATGGCGGAGGATCCAGAGTTAGCCATTCTAGTCGCTAAACGTAATATTTTGTTCGAACGTGTTCAAAATATATATAAACGTTCGCAAACTGCCGAGTCATCCGAAGCAGATAAGGAATTATTTCTCAGTCAATGTATGACAATAGGTGATATTCGAACAGATTTTCATAACTTGTTAGATGCCTACAACGCGAAGTTGCTATCTATTAATCCGAAAACTCCGCCTAGTTTTCAAGCGTATACTTCATTCGAGGACCTATATTGCGTTATTAAGCGCATTCAATCTCGTCTTGAAACTGTTGAACCCGAGGTTAAAACTGAGGTATATACAACTGTTCGAACGCCGAGGTTGCCTGCGATTGAGGTAATGTATTTTGATGGTGACATACAAAATTGGCCACTATTCAATGCCAGTTTTAAATCAACGGTACATGATAATAGCTCGTTGACCGATGCCGACAATTTATATTATTTAATAGGTAAGTTGGCGCCAAGGGCTCAATCGGTATTCGCTGGCGTCACCCCCCGCGCTGAAAATTATCAGTTAATATTTCAGTCGCTGGTGGATAGGCATTAATATGCTCGTATCCTTCTTTCTTCCTTCTGAGTTTGATTTAAAATTTCATTGAAATACTGTTTTTTGTTAGTTTTTTTTTAATCGCGTATCTTTTTGGAGTTGAGGACTGAATTATGCCTGACTTAGCCCCAACGGAGATTGCCAGGGCACTCGAAATGCGAAGAAATGGTCAAACCTACAGAGTGATATCCAGAGATCTTCGTCGACCAGTTTCAACGATCCATCGCAGTATCCAACGGTTCAGGGAGACCGGTACTTATGTGAGAAGAGACGCACTTCGAGTAGGGATGATCGTTTCATTCGGCTTCGGGTACGTAGGAACCCCCGTTTGACGGCCGTCCAAGCCCGACATGAGTTAGAAGCAGTGCGGGGTGTAACCGTAAGTGAGCGTACGGTACGAAGAAGGTTCGAACAAGCTGGTTTGGGTTCATTTGTGCCCGCCAAGGCTCCAAGGCTCGAGGTAAATCATCGTAGAAACAGGTTAACTTTTGCTCAGGAACATCGACTTTGGAACGCGGACAGTGCAGTGCAAGTGCAGAATTCTCTTAAATCAAATTGACGGCAGGCAAAGAATATACAGACGCAAAGGAGAACGATACATTCAGACAAATTTTGAAACTACAGTTGCATACGGTGGTGGATCAATAATGGTTTGGGCGGGCATTTGTTTGGGAGCTCGCACAGACTTGGTAGTGATTGACTGCAGACCGCTATATCAGAGAAGTTTTAGAAGAAAATGTCGTACCGTTTGCCCCATATATCGGTGACGATTTTGTTTTTATGCAGGATAATGCTCGGCCGCATACCGCTCGGGTAACTCAAGCTTATCTTAATGATATGAATATCACTGTTATGGAGTGGCCGGCGAGATCACCGGATATGAACCCAATAGAGCACGTTTGGGACTTGCTGAAAAGAAAAGTTAAGTCCAGAATTCCAGCTCCTGCCAACGTGGGTGAACTGCGAATCGCCGTAGTTGAGGAATGGCGGAGACTATCCCAGGAGACCATCGATAACATCATTCTCAGTATGCCTAGACGGGTAGAAACTTTAATAAGAGCACGTGGAGGAAATACGCGATATTAATCACCATTTTTCTAATTTAATTAATTGTTATTTTAAAATTAATTTTCACTTCTCCCGGTTACATGAAAAGTTCAAAAATGTACAATTTTTCACAAATAGCCTTTACTCGCAAAATCGGTTCTTAATGTAATCTCATTTTAAGTAAAACAAATGAAACTTTAAATAACAAAAGAAGTGTAGTAAGTAGATTTTAAAATAAAACCATATTTTTTTAATTATGGACCTTTTTTTTGTGTTCCGTTAAATATGTCGGTGTGTTTAGTACGTAGTTATCAATGTGATTTACCCCCCGCAATTGAGACGGTGTTTGGATTTGTGATTATGGGTTCCGTACCCACGTCGCATACGTCTCATTATACTACATCTTGTTGCTCTATGTTATATATATAATATACGCGTTTCCGGACTCCAAGGTGGCCCTCTCCTGGATCTTCGCTGCGCGGCGAACAATTCGCCACAGGATACATACCTCTAAAGCCGGTACAACGCGCGTTGTTACCGTGAAAACTTCAAAGGGAAGTTACGTGCGCCCTGTCGTACGTCTCTGCCCACTGCCAACGCAGTGAGATTTAGCTAAGGCTGGATCTCCTTTAGTTTAGGCATCTAGGTAATAAGATTATTTTTTATTACTTCGCTTTAGTTAATTAATAATACCGCTGTCTTAGTCTATGGATAGGTTATGCGATAATGGATACACCTAACATAGCTAAATTATTATTTTTATATTCTTTTAAAGGCAACCCTTTAAGGCCGGGGGGGGGAAATGGTAGCGCCATCTAGGAGCGTCGAACGCCACTATGAATGGCATCTCATGATATCGATAATACCTCTCCATTCTCATCTAATTATTACTGCATATTAACCTGGCGACGCCAGATACCTCCTGAAATACAGTCTAGAAAAATATCGAAGGGAAATTATTCGCTATCGCCAGACAAGGTGGCCCGCGCGGCAAAGACAAAGTTTTATAATATTTTCTGATTTTTTAAACTATCAATTTAAAGTATTGCCAGTATTAAGATAATCCTTAATATATTCCTTAATACCAGTTTAATTTAATAAAGTTCACTAATTGTGTAAATGGTTTAAAATGAAATATAAATTATTTTTACATCTCACGATGTTAAGAAAAACAAATATAATAATTCCAATTTTAAGAGTACACACTCCACAACTTTCAAGTTTTGTTTGTGTGCGTCTCGGTGTGTAATGTTTACGCCTACATCTATCTGTTTCTTGCTTCACTTTGTACGATGCGTTTGTTTGAAGACTATCTAGGCGTTATTAATCTAAGGGCCGAACTGACGTCAGTTCGGTCGGATACGATTTTCTCCGTGTATGTGCTCGAATCCGTTTAGGCCGAACTGACGTCAGTTCTAACTGAAACGATCGGCCTCTCGTCTGTGGAGGCCTTTAGGAAAATTATTTTAAACGAAATTGAACAGTAACTTTTGAAGTAATTTGAAAAAAAACCTATTACGCGTTGATAGTTACAGAACCCTCCTTAGACATGTCCTGACGCGACGCGCCTCGTGATATTTATTTATTTTTATTCTTACTTCTAGAGGTAAGAATAAAAACAAATATACCTAGGTATAAAATCAATAAAAATTAAGTATGTATATTGTATAACCCGTGCGCCGTATAAACCCTGTAGACCGGTGTTATGTCTACATACCTACGTCTGAATTTCACACCCTTTTTAGAGTTCCTTAGACAAGCAACCCTTATAGTTTTGTGACTGTCTGTCCGCCCTTCTAACTTTGTAATCTATACAAATAAATAAATTTGAAGTGTCTGTTTGAATTTCAAATTGACAGCTTTTCACTTAATGCATACGAACATATATACGGTACTAACAATAAAAAATCAACTTTTAAATTTTTTGTCTGGCCGTCTGTCTGTTTGTTCCGGCTGATCTCTGGAACGGCTGGACGTATTTCACGGGACTTTTACTGGCAGATAGCTGATGTTATAAGGCGTAACTTAGAATACTTTTTATACTCATCATCACTATCAAATAAATGTTTAACGCCCAACGAAGTGGTCGTTAGGAAGCACGGGCCAGATATAATGAATATAAGTGGATGAAATTTGTAACAAATTTCTCCTCCTTGGTCCACCTCCCTGGAATTTTTAAACTATAAATGGTAGAAGCTTGTAACTTTCCATGCTGATAAGTCCTGCTAAATACTCGTACTCTTTAGGAAAATTATTTTGAGAGAAATCGGACAGTAACTTAAAAAAAGTAATTTGAAATATTCCATGTTCATAGTTACGGAACCCTCCTTAGACAATAGATATGTCCTGAAATTAACGCGTTATCTTTACAGATAACTAGAATAGAAAGTGTCTGTTTGTAATTACAAATTAACTACTTTGCACTAAATGTACTTATATACGGTACCTACACAAAAAAAAAACAAATTTAAAAGTATGTTTGTCTTTCTGTCTGTTTGTTCCGCCTAATCTCTGAAACTCTGAAACGGCCGGATCGATTTTGACCTGACATTTACTGGCAAAAAGCTGATGTTATAAAGCAGGGGTCTCCAAACTACGGTCCGAGGGCCACATCCGGCCCGCGGACAGATTTTGTCCGGCCCGCGGAGAGCTAGCATACTTGAAAACTCCTTTTAGAGAACATATTTTTTATAGCAAATTAAATTTAGTTTACTGAAGTATTGTAATTTTATGTTGAATAATTATTAATATGACATCTACATTGATATGGTCATGGGCTTACTACTCATAACATTGTTGTAGGCTTATTGTTATTGTTTTTGTGATAAGTTGGATAAAGAAACACAGAATTGTAATGAGTAAAGACATGTATAATATGCAGAAAATTTAACTTTAGTATATAATAACTAACAAATTATTGAAATGAATCCAACTAACATTTTATACATTTTAAATAAAAACATAACTTATAACAAGCATAATGACATATGAAATACTAATGAGATTTATGTAATTGAGATTTTCGACTGACAATAGTTTGTAGTTGTGGACTAATTTTAGATGTACCAATTATTAAAAGGGATTTAAGATGCTCATCAGTTAATTTAGATTTGTAAACACTTTTTGTGTATTTCATTTTGGAGAAGGTCTTCTCACACAAATAAGTAGTACCAAAAACAGAAAACAGCCCCCGAGCAAATTTATGCAAATGATCAAATTGTGTCAGTGGAAGACCCTTATAAAATTCCAACAAAGATGAGTTTTGATATTTGTTCTTAATTATATCACTGCACTGTAGATCAATCATTTCCATTTGAAGTTCCGGGGCTAGGGTTTCAATGTCAGTATCAAAAGGATTCTGAAAAATCTTAATTTGATTCGCAATGGCATCAAAGTCCGAGAAACGAGTATCAAAATTTATTTTCAAAGCACTCAAAGTTTCGATTGCAAAATCGATAGGAAACTCAGTCTCAGTGGTGTGGTGTGTCTCAAACGCAGTCTCTGTCTCATATTTCACATGTTTAAAAATGTGAAAAACATTTACTTCGTAGTTGTGATTGAAACAGTATTAATTTCTTCCGGAATGATTTGATATTAGTGTATAAATCAGGAAGATGCTGGCTTTCTCCTTGCAATCTCAAATTCAGTTAGTTCACATGTTTTTTCAAATCAACATAGAATGCTAACTTCCACAGCCATGCGTTGTTTTGTAATTCAGTAAGAGGGCGATGCTTTTCATTAAAAAAATTTCGATCACTGCTCGAAGTTCAAAAAAGCGCTGAAGGACTTTCCCACAACTAAGCCAACGTACGGCAGTATGATAAGGTAAGTCATTTTCTCCAATCTCTTCAATAAATTGTCGGAATTGTCGGTGATTCAGCCCAAAAGATCTGATAAAATTAACAGTTGATATGACTGGTTTCAGAACTTCAGACATATCCAAACATTTTCCGCACAAAGACTGTTGATGAATGATACAATGTAAGACTAATGGTTTTCAACCACCGTCATTTTCTACAGCCTTTGACACAAGAGCGACCACTCCTTTATCTTTCTCACTCATGTTTTTGCCTCCATCAGATGTAATACATTTCAAGTTTTTCCATCGAAGGTTCTTTTGATTAATGGCGATTTCAACTCCTTCAAAAATATCTGTACCAGTAGTTGTGCCATGAATACTATACATATCAAGAAGATCTTCATGCACTTCATAGCTTTTATCTACTCCTCGAATAAAAATCAACACCTGAGCAGTATCTGACACATCCGTTGACTCATCCAAGGCCAAAGAAAACCACTCAACATGTCCATTTTTGTCGAACAGTTGAGAGGATATATTTTCAGCGATGTTTTCTACCCTTCGAGCCACAGTGTTTGCTGACATACTGACAGTTTTTAATAAATTTACCTTTTCAGGGCACATTTCTTCGGCTACTGCAATTATGCATTCTTTGATCATTTCTCCATCGGTGAATGGTTTTCCACGTTTTGCAATTTCAAGAGCCACACGAAAGCTGGCACGAGTTGCAGCCTCTTGTTCAGTTTTGAGTTTTGTAAATGAAGATTGCTGCGATTTCAATCCGCGCTTCATAGCTTAGAATTTTTCTGTCCGCAAACTTCATGTATATAAGTGTATATAAGTGTGTAAGAGTAATTTTGAAAATGTTTTGTTTCATAATGACGTTTAATGTTATATTCCTTGAGAATGGGTATGCTTTCATTGCAAATCAAACATAGCGCCTTGTTACTGGACTCACTAAATACTGAATGTTCCACTGATCTTTGAATTTTCTGCATTCACTATCAATTTTTCGCTTCTTTTCCATACTACTAAATCACACACAAAAGCAACAATTCAAATCAAAATACTGTTACAAAGATGTCTTAAACTTAAACACGCACCAACACGTTTTAAGGAGGTACGCACTATTTTATTTCACAAGTGTCATACGAACTGACTTGTGGTTGCGCCACTAGCCTTCTTATATATTCCAATTACTGCCATCTAGAAGTGAGTGGAAGACACCAGAACTTTCTCGAACCAACGAGATTATTCTGTACGTGCTATTATCGCCATCTGTTAGCGATAGAAGGTACTATCTATGTCCGCTTGTGTCCACCAGATGTCGTGTCACGTTACTCCTCATGGCTCGTACTCTACGACTAATCTAGAAATTACAGATAATGACAGGAATATTAATAATATGCAGTGTTGCCGTTTTGCGGACTTTAGTCCGATTTGCCTTTTTTAAACGTTGCGTACTTTTTCGGACTTTTTTTTTCATCAGTGGACTATTTCACTTTTTACCACCGGCAACAATGATAATATGGTTTTGGCCCTCGGAACTTACTGGAGTAATCAGTATGGCCCTAAGGCTGGAAAGTTTGGAGACCCCTGTTATAAAGAGTAACTTAGGCGGCTTAGGAGGAATATCTTAGGGTTTGGTTTTTTTTACTAGGGTTTCGTTTTCATTAATAGCTCCACGCAAAACAGAAGTTGCGTGCACAGGCTATAGTGGTAAATAGAATTTGATCATAATTCATATTTTACTTTTAAGTTTCAAAATACCTCTTTATATGTTGCTTATACACGTACAGATTTGGTTTGGAGCGGACCATTATGACAGCACGACACTCGTGTGTTTGATTTTCAGCTCTATTGTATTAGCACAGAGTACCTACAAATTGCAGTGCATTCCGATTTTTATGATGTGTTTCAACTCTTAAAAATATTTCTCCCCAAATTATTTATACTGATAAATAAATAATAAAAAAATAATGTTCTGTAATATTATTATGTCCTTTTTATATTAAAATATACTTCCAAAAGTGTATTTTCTACAGGTTGACTTTTCAAATCACTTGTCGAGGTTATATCTTTCATTAAAAATAAGAAAATACAAACCTCTAAAACTAGCATAAAAAAATCCCCCCCTAGAGGATTCTTTTTTCTAATTTTAGGGAGAAACCCCTAAGTTGGCAACCAAAATCTGCTCCGGACCAAATGCGTACGTCTGTTAATACTATTACCAGACTTCTTTTGCCTCTAAGATACGCAATAAAATATGAAAGATTGACAATTGTATCAAACCTACAGTTATTATAAAACCCACGGTAGCATGAGTGAGGTATTTTGTGTAACTTTATTTTTAATAATTTTATAGGTATATCCCAGCATTATTTTAAAAAGTTAGCCTTCTGTTCACCTTCCTCTACATAGGTAAACATTACCTGTGTCAAATTTTATACCCCTCATTCCTCAGCTATAAGTTATAAATGTACTCAAAGTTTTTGCTCTACGTATTAATAATGATCTAATTTTTATTTTAGGAAGTATGCACGTAGATGACTGGCGCTATCATTTCTATGATACTGTTAAAGGTTCTGATTGGCTAGGTGACCAGGTAATATCAATGAAGTATGCCGAAGACAAGTTCTTATTAGAAGGTCGTAAGTCGTAGGCCGTATCATAATCAGTTCAAAAACGGTGGAGTAATCTCTTAACATACATTAAAAAAAAAACAATCAGACGAATTGAGATCTCCTCCTTTTTGGAGGTCGGTTATAACATACAGAGAACCTAAAAATTAGGTTCGTGCCGCCCACGGCACAAACTAGCACATACGTTTATTGTATATTTCAATATGAAATAATATATTTTATCAGTATAATTGTATGTAGCTGTAATAGTAATCAGGCGAGCCTGGGATGTCAGTCCATAAATGATAAAAATTCCTTTAGGATTGCATACAACATTTGACTCGAGACGCTCCAAGCTGCGTTTTTGAATTGGAGAACATGGGTATGCCATTTTCAAGGACAAAAGAAGGCAAAATATACCAAAGGTCTTTTGGTGGTGGAACCCTCAATTTTGGCAAAGAAATTGCAAAGAGAACTTGCGCTGTCGCCGACCGGTAGGTTTCCAGATTTTATTGAAATTACAAAACTTGTACAATACTCATAGTAAGGTCTTTAATGTAACAATAAGTAATATTTACTTGTAGATACTTGTTTAAAGATTGTGAAATAAGCATGAATGGAGAAATAATTCTTTTTTCTATTATAAATTAATACAGCGCTTACTTTATTTGTTTTCTGCAAAACATTAATTTAATTCGAACTTGTACTTTGTATTCAAAATATTTAGCATTTTGTCGAAAAGCGCGTTTGTTTGTACTGTTTGGTATTCAAATAATACGTACCTACGGCGCCACTTATCAGTTTACATGTAAATCATTACAAGGGGTATGTATTACCCCATGAGTTTCGTAACATTTATGGCGTTGCGCGCGTGACAGTGATAATTTTTCAAAAGCTAAATAACGCCATCTATCGGTTGTGACACATAGTTTCTTAACACAATAGTTTCTGTAGTTTCCGTCATGGCGCCAAGGTTGCGCACGCATTGATTTTTCTGGAAATGCAAAACAGCGCCACCTATTTTGTACTGTGATTAAAAGCGTCAATGGTGGAATAATTCTTGTTTAGTATCATTCCTTATAAATTAATACATCGTCATCTATATACTTAATTTCTTTTGTGCAAATCTTCAAAATATTTTTTGTTAATTATTTATTTTGAATTTACTTCAAACTTATACTTTGCAGTTTACATTCATAAATTTTACAAATTATCGGAGAGCGTGCTCAGTATATAAATAATACGTACGGTGCCACCTATCGGTTTACGTGTACATTATTACGAGGGGTAGGTATATGGATTATGATTATACCCCTTGAATTTCGTAACCATTCATGGCGTTGCGCGCGTGACATTGATTATTTTTCAAAGTCAAATAACGGCTTCTATCCGTTGTGAAATGTAGTTTTTTTATGCAATAGTGTTTGTAGCGCCACCTGTTTTGTAATTGTGAAACTTTTACCATAAAGGGTTCGGTGAAACTTGTTATACGGTTTTCAGAAACGTAAATTTATTGTACGAAATGACCATTATAATTACTAAAAAAGAAAAAAATCCCACGGGAACCGTTCATGTTACCAGAACAAAATTGCCTACGTATTTTTATTTTAATTGTAATTGAAATTTACATAACTGCACTGCACTGCTTAGGTATTTAAACTCTTGTGCTGAATGTTATTCAATTTCGATTATATGTAGGCACATAATCGAATTAAAAACTTACCTATAAAACATTCTCACAAACATTCGCAATAGTACCCCAGTAATTAGGTGGTTTTACCTGGAAAGTTCAGCAGGACTTTTGAAGATTGCTAATTTTATAGATTTTGATATGCTGCAGCACAAAGACATGAATATAAGACATGAATTGTAGGGAAATTTTTCTACTTTAATATTGTCACACATGGTTTTATCCTAATATTGGTCAGAAAGAAGATAGATCAAAAAATTACTTCAAGAATTTTTTTCAAGATGGTGGTAATAGCGGCCAAGTTACGAGGGGACAAAGTTGAAAATCGAAAACAGCACAGTATCAATATCTATAAAATTAAAAAATTCTAAAACTCCCACAAAACCTTCAATCACGCTTGGCATGACCACCATAGTAATATAATATTAACACTCTGAAGTTTTATTTGTATAGTCGTTCTCAAGACAAGGCAAGCGTCTACCGTTTTGTCTACACAAGAATTGACATACTGACAGTTAATATGGACAAAATTACAGGTTTCCTTTATCAATCAATGTGATTTTGTGGTGGTTATACACATATACTTACGAACAAATCAACAGCTTGCACATAACGATCTAAATTTTTTTAAGGTTTGTCACAGAAGATTAGTATTAAAAGGTAAATAAAACTAAGTCAGTGTACGGTTATTAATAAAGTCTCACCATATCAGGCATCGAACCTGCACGATCACGCGAATGACTCAAGGGGTCTATTCACTAGTCCATGGACGCTCTTATAATAAAGCAAGACATCTAGAAAATGAAATATTTACTTACTTTCCTATTTTATATAATTTTCCTTAGGATAGGTAAAATATAAGAATTTTTTATTTATTATGGTATTTTTTAAACACAGTACACAGTACGTAATCACTATTTTGTTTGTTATTATTTGTATTTAATATTCTAATATTATATTTTTAATATAATATTAAAATGTGTTATTTGTCATCATGACAACCAACAACCACATCACAGTTCTCAATCTCACATGACATAAAAACTCAAACACGAAATTTGAAAATTTAGACGTACTTTCGACGGGACACGATCTTAAGAGTGCGCTCGATAGAACTGAAAATTTAAGTTCTTTGAAACGTTTTTTCTCAGTCATGGTCGTATTGAAAAATCCCAAAAAAAAATATATTTTTCTGCATTAACAAGTCAGGCGAAGGCCGTTTAAGTTTTTGCAAATTTTGTCTCAAATATTTATAGCGATTTTTTATCCGATTTCAATACTCTTCGATCGGCGCGATACGCCCTTGTCGCCTACAAAATTAGTATGGGACTTGATACTCAAGGTCACTGACGTTATACAGAGGCTTAACCGGATTATTCCATTATTGTCGTGTACCTACGCGAGAGGAGAATTATTGTGAACACACCATATGATTGTAGTAGTGCAATCAAATCGAATGTTTACTATTTAGCTGTTTATTATCTGTAAGCTGTGGTTATACTACGCGTGTACTTAGCCCCCTTTATTATTTTTATAATTATAGTAAGTTTAGTTCACTTCGTATGTAATAATTATAAAAAGTTCTTGATATGGGTAAGTATCTAATTACATAGTACAAACACCTACAGGACGGGTCATTCACTTCTTCACACGTTGTACGGGTACAGTACTCAGTTCAAGAACATTGATTTATTCACTGAATTCTTCGTCTTGGACCTTCTGATCCAAGACGGTGAGGCGGTGGGCGCATTCGCCATGGATATGGATGACAGCAGTCTGCACAGGTATGCTCCATTATGTGTAGGTAATTTACCTGCTATGGTATTTTTGTGTGATATTAGTTCACCAGCGAGTCTGTTATTAGTATTACAGACTAGCTGGTGAACTATTTTTTAACCGAACCCTAAGATAAAAGAAGCCTAAGTTCCTCTTTATGATATTAGCTATATAGTGAAAGTCGCTCCTGACTGGAAGTGAAAGTCCCGTGTAAGTCGGTCCTGCCGTTTCAGAGATTAGCCGGAACAAACAGACAGACAGGCAGACAGACGCACAGATAAACATTTAAAACATTTGTGAGTACCTTATATATTTTCATATGAATTTGATGAAAAAATTTAAAATTACAAAGAGACACTTAAATTTTATCTATTTGTATAGATAATTAAAGGTCTTTTGCACTATTAGGTACTATTTACAAATATATAGTTAATAGTTATATCTTCAAACTGAGATAATACTTATGTAACTAGAAACGTATTCTGATTTAAGTAAGATAATTGTTTGTAGTTGTTTTTTTGAGGACCTGGTAAGTGGTACCACACACAAGTTTTTGAGGCACCGACTTCAAAATTATGATTATTGAGTAGAAAAATAGTTAAAATTTTAGCCAAATTAAAAAGGGAATTTATTAAGAGATTTTCCCTTTTTTGTGAACTTTGTTAAATTTTTATCAATACATTTTAATGAACGCTTAAAATAGACGATCGAATATATAATTGAATACGCGCCAAGCTTTCATTAGGTATTGTAAATAATATGATGATGATTACTGAAAGTTACATAGTGGCATATGCTTGCAGTTCTTTAAAATATGCCGAAATTTCCAAATTATTAAATATATATTGATTATATTTAAAGACTGAAGAGTTCAGTTCAGCGCTTTTGGATCCAGGGTATACCTAGGTACAAAATCTTATTTTTCGTAGCATATGCTTGTGTTACTACAGAAAAAGTTAAAATCACTCTATGATCTAACTCTATATCTAATCACATATATTTCCATATAAATTTTGAGGTGTTCCCTCGATTCCTTATTGATCCCATCATCAGGTTTCCACTTTAGTGACTAAAGGACCAATTTCGAATCATACCCTTTATAACAACAAAAGAATTTTGCAAATACGTCCATAAACGGAGAGTAATGTCCAAATATATCCGTGTCGGTGTGAAATACTATGAGAAGTACCTTTTATATCATTATAATGTGATGATGTATGGTGTGATGCTGGTGGTGATGATGATGATTACTCTAATTAACATAGTGACATATATATGGCTTGCAGTTATTTAAACAACGTCGAAATCCCCAAACATGTATCTATAAGGAGCTAGGAGTTCTGTTCAGTACTTTTGGATCCAGGGTATACTGTGGAGCAAAATCTTACTTTTTGGTAGCATATGCTTGGACTACTTCAGAATAAGTCAAAATCACCATAATATTGTGTCCATATAAATTTTAAGTGTTTCCCTCGATTCCTCATGGATCCCATCATCAGGTCACCACTTTTGTAAAAACAGGACCAACTTCGGATTATACCCTTTACATCAAAAAAAGAAATGTGTAAGCTACCTGTAAGTTTACTATGTTCCCTGTTTACTGGATACATATTTTAAATGTTATGTGCTTATCGTGGTTTAATGCCCAAATTGTATGAATAAATGTTTATTATTATTATATACAGCCGAACGTTTATCCGCCTCCTTTTTTTGGAACTCGGTTAAAAAGTCATCAACTTCAGCAAATACTACCGACTGCGCTAAAGAAAAGAAAACATCAGCTACTACTTCCATAATAAACTTACAACATCAATGGAATGGGTACTTCGTTTGTTCGTCCTACAAGTTTCTTCCTAATGGGACGAAAAGGCGATTTTCAATTTTCATTACTTTTTGCATTCGTCAGTTCGTTCAATGTATTTTGATAACTTGTGAATTTTAGTGAGAATGGACATAGGCTACTTTTTATTGCAGCAAAATGTAGGGTATGCGCGAGTTTTCTTTTTGCGCGCATGAAGTTGCTGACAACATCTATATCTGTGCCAAAGGAGATCGGCAAGTCACCATACATTTACTGCCTGGTAATTAAAATACGCGGACACCAAAAATATTAATTGTAAGTTGTACTTTATGAACATAGTAGGTAACAACAAAAAAAGCAAAAATATTATACATCAAAGTCACCCCGATAAAAGATAATTGATTAAATATAACATAACCTATTGTTCAATAACTTGCCCTAGTGGTGGTTTGCGGGAAAGCGACATCTATTAGTCAATTACGTAATGAAATAAATGGCTAGTCTGTTTGGAAAAGCAATATGCTAACAGATAAATGATAGATGTCGCTTTCACATTACAAAAACCTAAAATATAATAATTGTTTTTCTTGGTATAAATATAAATAGTATAGAGGGATCTATTTCACACCCCAAGTAACATTTTCTTTTCATAAAACTAATACTAAACTACTGAACTATAGAAAAAGATAATAGCTTTTTACCTGAATAAAAAATAAATCTATCTAATGGGCCACTAGATGGAGCTTTTACGCCTCAAATTGACAATTTACAGCATGATAACCATATACTATACTTAATGATGACAACGATTACCACACATAAGTACGTATTTTGCACATGAATTCTCTGATATTCGGAGATTCATAACTTATTCCTAGTCCTAAAAATATAATATATTTGTTTTATAGATTTGCACGACTATTGACCAACTAGAATAATGTCCAATACAAAAATAACGTCCAATCATAAAAATGCCCAATCATAAAAATGTGGTGTTTTACTTAGGCTGGAAACAGTGCTCGACCGACGGTCAGCGCTGACCGTCGGTCGAAGTAGCTATATCTTTGCAAGTCTATGAACGCGCACACAGCTACACTGACGGTACGCGCGTGATTTGGTACGCGCGTACGGTCGGTCGAGCCGTCGGTCCGGCTCGTCGGTCACGCGTACGTCGGTCGACGGACGAGTTGCGTGATTGTATGGTTGCGTTCAGTGCTTCGCTGACGGAGCGACTGACCGAACGTGCGTACGTACACTCAAAGCAAAAATGAATATTGATACATATCATGTAACCTTGCTTGTTCATCGAAACTTCTGATTGACATCTTGAAATAATCAAAAAACTTTTCCTCATCTTCTTGCAACCTCGAAAATAGTTTGCAGAATTCACCTTCAAGTAACCGTTCTACAAGTATTGGGTGTACATGATATCTTCGCCGCCTTCTATTCCGTCGTTTGAGCAAAAAATAGCGTGCACATATTAGAGCATTTACAGCAAAAGGATTCATTTTTCGTGTGAACTGTACACACGAGTCGCAGTTCGCCGTCAGCGTTGCACTGAATCCATTTTTGCAACCGACGATTAGCGCTGAAGGTCAGGACGTACGGTCAGCGCTGACCGTCGGTCGAGCACTGTTTCCAGCCTTATAGTTTCGTCATGTCCGTCTGTTAGTTAGGTACTAGGATTTGCACCATTAGCAATCTTTCGAGTTTATTTCAATTATGCATACTCTTTCGATATCTGCCACTTATGCATACTCTTTCGATAGTCGTGCAAATCCTTTCGATATCTGCCACTTGAAACGTAAAAGTCATTAGCTTTTATAATAATTATGTCCAGACTGACTTTGTTAAACTTATTTCTATTGTGGACGTGAAGTAATTTCAACATGGATTTGCGTTTCGTAAAAAATCAAAAAAATAAGCATACCCTTATTTTAGGTGGATATCGTTATAATTTGAATGTGACAAATAAAAACGGCACGTCGATTTGGCGTTGTGTTAATCGATCTCATTGTTCTGCTTCATTAACTTTGGACGAAGAAAAAACCAATGTGTTACGTCCATGTAAGCACACTTGTGTAGAAAGTTTTAAAAAAATGATGTGTACCAGGTTATGAACGCAATAAAAAATGAAGTTTGTGAAGATTTGGCTCCAATTCAAAGCATTTATGATAAACATATGGACAAATTAAAAAAGAAAAAAGGTAAATATATAGATTTATTGCCGGACTTGAAGGAAGTGCAAGATGGTTTATATAAGCTTAGAAAAAGACACTTTAACAGCGAGCACCTACAATACTCCAATATTTCCGAAGTACAAGTACCGGATGTTGTAGCTAGCACATTTTTGGTATGCAATGATGGCGACGATGACAAAATTTTAATATTTGCTTCGAAGACTGCAAGAAAGGTTTTAAAAAAACCGGGATTTTTCTTAATAGATGGTACATTCAAAACATGCCCATCCCCGTTTTACCAGCTTGTTAGCATGCATCTGGACTTAGGCTCGAATGAAAAGACTAATAACGTTGTGGCTGTTATTTTTGGATTGCTCCCCAATAAAAACGAAGAGACATATATACGTTTCTTTGAACTAATCAAAGAGCATCTTGGGGTCAAAATTGAATCTCTAAAAAGTGACTACGAAATCGCTATTATGAATGCAGCCAGAAAAGTATATCCTGATGCTAATGTTTATGGATGTTTTTTTCATTTTAAAAAAGCGATTAAGAAGAAAGCGAAAGCAATTGGAATGGACACTACAGCTGAAAACAGAAAAATTGTAAGGATGGTCTCGAATCTGCCGCTTTTACCCGGCAATTGTATTAAAAGTACTTGGCTATCTGACATGAAATGTATATATGAAATGACATTATTTAAAAAATATTTTGAAAAACAGTGGTTACAAAAAATCTCCATGGAGACGCTAAGCTGTTCAGAAACAAAACATCGTACTACAAACCTTCTGGAAGGTTGGCATAGACGGCTTGCTGCAAAAATACCTAGACATCCGAATTTCTTTAATTTTTTACAAAAAATTATGAAGCAAGCGACTTGGTACGATTATAAAATTAAAAACAGTTTATTTTATTCATCCAAAAAAATAGAAGAAACTCGGACATTATGTACGATAAAAAATATGAAATTTATTTGAAGAAACTTCACGAGGGTTTATTTACGCCACTGCAATTTATCCGAAAGATGATATTTTCAAAATTGTATTAGTCGTGCTAATTATCATAATGCCATTATCGTCTTATATCCGTTTAGTTTGGAAGAGGAACATTTTGTTATAGGCTTTGTCCGCTAGATAAGTTTTTTTAGTTTGTCAAACCGCTATATTTGTATTTTTAATTAAAAGTTGATTTTAAACGAAAGCTCGCTGTTTTAAATCTTGTCAAACACTAACCGAAAAACCGCCCTTAGATTAGACATTTTTATAATTGGTCAATTGTATAAATTGGTCTTTTTTATCATTGGACATTTTTATGATTGGACGTTATTCTAAATGGTCATTTTTCTAACTTGACATCATGGTATTTTGGACATTAGTCGTGCAAATCGTTTTATATAATAACTTTTTAAGTACTATAAAACCACATATTTTCTAAACTTGACCGCTCTTGATGGAAAATTGGGCTGGATTCGCCAGTGTCCTTTCATCAAAATCGATCTAGTGCTTTCGTTGCCTATTCAATGCAAACATAGATACATATTAACAAACAAATGTTTCCTCTTTAAAAAATTTGTACAGATTATGCGACTTATGTAATCCCTATTTTTAACAATGTTCTAAATACACCTTACTCCTTTTTTGCTTAATTATCATTAGATTCCAAGCAAAGCACACAATAATATGCACCGGTGGTTACCCTCGGATGTACTTCTCTTGCACGGCGGCCCACACTTGCACGGGAGATGGCACGGCTATGGCGGCGAGAGCTGGGATACCTCTGCAGGACATGGAGTTTATACAGTTCCACCCGACTGGTAAGACACACCCGACAGTAATACTAGTGAAATTTTTCAAAATACGAGAAAATTGCGTGTACATGATGATGATTATGCATTATAAATTATAACGCGACTTCGTCTTCTGTAAATTTCCTTAGTTTCCTTATAGGACATATCACAATCTACTGATAGGTCTTTTTTTGTCTCTGTCGTTCGATATAAAGTAAACAGCAACAAAACTTCCGAATGCGCTATACGACACTTATTAGAAGATTGAGAAACAGGTCCTAAAACTTGTAAATAGAAGACTAGCATTTATTTTTGGCATCAGTGGATCCAGATAATTTAATATGACTACAATCTCATGGCTTATTTACAGATAGATTAGAGTACTAGTTCATGCAGAACATTAAAAGTGAGATCCCACTTCTCCATCTGCTATCGAAAATTGAGTCGATAAGATATTTATTCTTATAATAATATAATAGGTATGTACGGATCTGGCTGTCTTATAACCGAAGGTTGTCGAGGAGAGGGTGGTTACCTTGTGAACAGCGAAGGTCAAAGGTTTATGGAGAAATACGCGCCAAAAGCCAAAGACCTGGCCAGCAGAGACGTTGTCTCTAGATCCATAGCAACTGAGATTAAGCAAGGTACGACGATGTTATTTCGATACGCACCTTTGGAGAATACTAGTATAATAATAATAACTATGGACGCTTTCACGCCACGTCTATCTGATGCCGTGTTAAGTTCTCGAAGAACTTGTGTTACGGGTACCAGACAACGGAAATAGGTATATTCAATACTTTTATTCTATACTTAAATTTAAGATTTTTATTATATAATACACATATTTCATACACATCCATGACCCAGGAACAAAGAAAAATTTTTGTTCCCTGGCGGGATTCGAGCCCGCGCCCACCGGCTTCAGCGCCAAAGCGCTAACCACTGAGCCACAGAGGTCGTCAATATTGATTATTCTCTTCTTCCTTAGGTCAATTTATTTCATGATGATTTAGAGTAGGAGTCTGTATGAGCTATTTTGATTGACGTTAGTAAAATATCTTAAATGTTTTTCTATAGGTCGAGGAGTTGGTCCCAAGAAGGACCATATGTTTCTCCAACTGCACCATTTACCCGCGGAGCAGATCCGGGAACGCCTGCCTGGAATCTCGGAGACAGCATATATCTTCACCGGTGTGAATGTCTTCAAGGAACCCATACCCATCATACCTACAGTCCACTACACTATGGGCGGTATACCGATCAATTATAAAGGAGAGGTAAATAAAATTATTATAGCTACATGTAATGTAATATGTCCTACGACGCCTATGTGTCAGCAAATAGGAACCTATCTGTTTTATTATTATTTATTTAGCTGTTTAGACAATAGGCATGACAGAAAAAGGTGGGTAATCCCTTCTTCTCTTCTTAAAATGTTAATGGAGCTTTATTATTAATCTAATGACATCGTTTTACTTATGTTTTAGGTCATCGTCCACCACGACAGTTGCGACTGTGTAATACCAGGGCTCCATGCGGCGGGAGAGGCTGTCAGCAACTGTCATGGCGCCAACCGCCTCGGTGCCAACTCCATACTAGATGTCGTAGTGTTTGGGAAAGCCATCGCTAATAACATCGGCAGGATCTCAAGGCCTGGCGAAAGACTGCCCATGTTGAAAGATGTAAGTTATGTCATTTGATGCTGTAATAGTCTTAATATAAGATACATATGGATTACAGTTACTTTACGAATGAGTACTAAGATAATATTATTTTCAGAATATTTGCGACGAAAGCATTGACAATTTGGCCACGGTCAAGAGCCAGAAATGCCAGCTACCAGTTCACGAATTAAGGCTCTCCATGAAAACGACCATGCAGAACAAGTGTGGCGTATTCAGAGAGTGCAATATTTTGACAGAAGGTATTGCTTTCCTGTAAAGCCGCTGCCTCGAATTTCGCAGTTAGCGGCGCGACGGCGGTGCGGCGGTGAGCAGGTGAGTACTGAGTAGTGACAGCAGCGGCGACGCGTGCAAGCAGGCGTCATAGTCACCACTGGCATTTCTGACAAACGGTGACTATGGCACCAGCGTGTAATCGTCGCCGCTATTGTAACTGCTCGCCGCCGCGCCAGCCGCCGCACCGCTCACCGCGAAATATGTGGCAGCAGCCTAAAGATTTCTCTATGTAATCATACGGTAGCAAAATGACTTCGAGTAATAGCTCAAGGATAAAATATGCTCTAGTATTTTTTCGAAAACGCTACATATTTGTTATTTTCAGCGCTTGAAGAGATCGACCAGTGGAACAAAAGATTCAAATTAGTTGGCGTTACTGACCAACGTCAGAATTGGAATTCGGACTTGATTGAAACGTTGGAGCTACAGAACATGCTACAAGGCGCGAAACACGTTGTTGCCTGCGCCTTGAACAGGACTGAAAGTCGTGGGGCACACTTTAGAGACGACTTTCCTCAGAGAGTGGATGAAATGGACTACAGCCAACCCACCTCTGATCAGGTAATGACTAATTTTCATCTACAATAGAGGAGACGACACGTTTAGTTTAATTTATATACGGAAACGGCTCAAGCGGAACGTGTCAATCAGGTGGAACGTGAAAATTTTTCGTGCGTGCAGTCAGCGTTCATCGATTTATCACGTCAAAATTTTCAATGTATTTACAAAATTAGTATAAAACCTACATTATTAGTTCACTTACATCATATACAAAAACATTCATTAATGTAAATATAACCATAAACTCACAAACGGAAATATTTACAAGTACGTTCCTGCGGCCTTATATTTCATACAATTTTAGCTAATTGTGACGTCAAATTTAGGTACGGCTTTTGTATGGAGCCTTTTCACAAGACTTGCAAAATTTTGTAAACAAATAGCTGTACCTATAAAGGTATTGATTTTTAGTATGCTGTGTCTTCTGAGAAGTTACACATAATATTTATGAGTACTATTAATTTATGCAATAAAAAAATCACTCGTCTAGCCTATTCTTACAACACTTACCAGAAGCTACCCTGTAATAATAATTAGGTGCTAAGGACGGGAACTATTGTCTACTTACGAGTATACATACCTACTACGCGGCTATTCCACCTGCATTCGTGTCGTCTCTCATACTTATTTTTTGCATCTAGTTTAGTAGGTTCGTGGCAAAAATTAAGAAAAGAACAATAGGCATTATTGTATGGAGCCCGTCTCCACTTTTGTAGCACTACAACACATATAATATCAAATTAAAAGTGTAATAAATCTATCATTTTTTATATAACAAAAAATATCAAACCACGGGAAAAATTAAGTTAATGGGGCTAACTGTCTCTATATCAGATGTTTGTCACAGCAGTGCCTGTTATAGGGACAGTCAAGTCTTTCGGCTATCATGGCCAGCACCGTGTTGGAGCTGACCCACACTCTACGCACGAGGGACGCGCATCGTTTGCGCATGGTTGCTTAAAAGCAATCGGTGCGCGCCGCGGCAAACATTTCGAGGCGCTGCAGAAACGGAGCAGCTCCAGTAAGGCTCTAAAAGCGTTATTGAACTGGACACGGATGGCGCTGTATGCCTGTTGCGTATAGTCGGCCCACAGAGCGCAGATGTACAGCGAGGTGCAGTACGCACGGAAAAGCGTGATCTTCACCCCGTCCGAACACCGCACAAACCTGCGGGCCAGCATATTCGCCCGTACAGACAGCGCCCTCCACTCCCGCTCCATGTTAGCGTCATCAATGGGGACGGCGGTGACTATATGTCCTAGGTATTTAAATTCATAGACTCTGTCTAAGGGAGCATTATTCAACCACACGGATGGTACGCTCTGGGGGCACCTAGCACCGCCGGACTCAAAGACCATAAGCTGACTCTTGCTCGTATTGTACCTCAGACCGTGACCATCGGCATACGTCTCACATACCTGTATCAACTCTCGCAGGCTACAGAACTACGCGCTCAACAGCACCATGTCATTCACGTAGCTGATATTATGACACATAAGTCAATAATATCAATGTGGCAACCGACATGCTTGCCGCTGAGCTAGCCAATCAGCGCGTCCACGTAGATGTTGAACAGCGTTGGTGAGGTTAACCCCCCTGCCTCACACTGCACTGAAGCCGATACGGCTCCGACACTGCGTCAGCCCGTCTAACGTTATTGACCTTGTGCGCATAGCAATACCTAAATATTTCCGATGCACTCACGTGGCAGTCAAAGGATATCCTATATATGTAGTATATATACACGACCAAGTCAAACGCTTTAGATAAGTCGAGGAAGCACGCAAACACTGGAGTCCTTCGATTTGTATATTTAACGTTATGCTTGAGACATAGTATTACACTCTCAGTAGACAGTTTGGGTTTAAAACCAAATTGGTCGTGGTGCAAATTTATGTGACTCTCAAGCTGTTAATTCAGCACACCATCAAACACCTTAACAACAACTGTGGCCAACGAGATAGGTCTATAGTTGCTTTTATCAGCAAGATCTCCAGTCCTGTTTTTACAATAGGAACTACTATTGTCCTTAGCATGTCCGCAGGAAGGTATTAAAAGAGGATATCTCCTTGGATTTACTTTGACCTAGCACTCCTGTGAGCCTCAGCGACGTGTTCAACTCACTATGAGTGGGCCACGCCTACCCTTCCCAGTGTTCCCTCGACTAGTACTAGCAGCATTTCTAAGAGCAGACACAATATCGGAGTACAATCTGTCCAGTACCTGCCTGTGGCCGACATTGGAGCAAAACCCATCAGCACTATTAATAAATTCTGGTGAGAAATCAATATATCTTAGACTGTCATGACACTCCTTGGTATAACTATTTACCTGTTCTGTACTTCTTTGCCCCCACACTATCTCTTTGTTGCATAGTTCAGTCTTACTTGGAATCAATTTGGTAGTTAGTTAATTAAAATTACGTACCATGTACAATGTGTACAATGAGGGGGAAATGTTCCAACTCTGGTTGTATCATACTAATAATCATAAATATCTACAGCAGCCCGCTTGGCTGCTTGCATCAGTATACAATTGTGTAAGCTAGGAACTTACACATACGACTTTGAGCTGAGGGAAGTAGGTATATAGGTTAATGTGAGGGCTGGAGAAATCTGGGACTGACCTTATTGTTGAGCTGGTGGTTCTGTATCTGGGCGGAGGTTTCTTCTCACTACACTACACAGCTGTTGAGCGGATTATCGATAGATTTATCGCGGTTCGCCGGCGAATTTGGTATTATATTAACGAGCACAAATAAATATGCGCACACGCGTTCGCGTTCACTAGGTTTCGGGATGAGCTGAAAATGCATCCGGCGCGGAAGGGTATCTAAATGCAAGTGTTCGTCACTCTCTGACAGCGCCCCTTTCGGTCGGCCATACATCACGTAGTGATGTCCTTTGTGTTTATTCTAAACGTCGCGCTAGTGTTGGCGCGAACATCCTGGGGGGCCCGCACAGGCGGCGAGCTGAGCCCCATCCTGAGCAGAATCCAGTGGGAGCCGGGCAATCTTGCCGACAGGCCTCCGCAGCTGGCCTTGAGTCGTGTCCAAGTCCACAACTCTGATGACTCCATCCTTCCCAGGTAGCAGACGTGAGATTCTTCCCATCTTCCATTGTAGAGGAGGCAAATTGTCCTCCTTGAGCAGAACCAGTTCTCCAATTTTGGGTGGAGAGGAAGAGGAAAGCCATTTGGAGCGGATTTGAAGGGTATGGAGGTAGGACTTGGTCCAAAGGTTCCAAAAGCGCTGAGAGAGTGATTGAATGAGCTGAAAGCGTTTTAACGGAGATATTACTCTTTCATCTAGAGTCAGCTCGGGGAGAGCTGTGAGCGGACGGCCAATGAGAAAGTGGCCAGCAGTAAGGGGCTGATAGTCCGTGGGATCGGACGAAAGTGGACTGATGGGCCGAGAGTTTAACACAGCTTCGATTCTAGTGAGCAGAGTTAAGAATTCCTCGAAAGTGAGGTGTTGCTCACCGATAACACGGTATAGAAGTTGCTTCGTGGATTTAACATTAATCTCATGGATACCTCCCATCCATGGGGCTTTAGGCGGATTGAGTAACCAAGTTATATTTTGAGTTGAGAGTTTATGAGAAATGGCGTCGTTATTGTCATTGAGAAATTGTTGTACCTCTAGTAGATGATTCCTAGCTCCTACATAATTTGTGCCACAATCCGAACGTATCAATACCGGAAGTCCGCGACGTGAGCAGAAGGCAGTGAGCGATGAGACTGGTTCTAAGTGAACCGCCTTTGTAGTGAGGCAAACAAATATGCAAAAATATCCCTTAATTAACTTAGCATTACGTAATTGACTTGATTTGAGCAGAAACGGTCCGGCGAAATCTGTTGATACGTGACTAAATACGGGCTGAGGTATGACTCTATCAGCTGGCAGGTGAGCCATGATAGGTACTTCGGGCTGAGCGCGGCAACGGAAACATCTTATGCATTTAAACGTTCTGTGCCTTATAATGCGGCGGGCAGATAATATCCAAAATTGCTGACGTAAAATAGCATGTAGCGTGTCCGTGCCAGGGTGGCAGTGTATGCGATGATAGTGATCTATTATGAGGTCTACGAGCGGACTAGAACTAGGCAAAATGTATGGGTGTTGAGCATCGTATGTGAGTTCCGAACGAGTGAGTCTACCTCCTACTCTGAGGAGACCATCCTGCGTAAAAGGCGACAGACGTTGTAGTCGTACTGTGCAGATTCTATCGGTTTGCAGGCGGTGAATATCTTCTGCGAATGCATTCTGCTGTACAGAGCGGATCCAGAAGAGTAATGCTTCTCTACGTTCACTTACAGTTAGAGGGCCTAGTTGTCGCGAGTTTGAATTTAGTTTACAGTTACGAATGAATCGCCTCATGTGGGCAGTGACACCAGTTAATTTTTCTAAAGAGCTGAAGCGAGTGAGCAGATCACTATCGACACCGGGTATCGAGAAATTGCATGGTACGTATTTTGGTTTGAGCCCTGGCAAGTCTTGTCGAGTATGAGCTGAAGGCATCTTGGGCCAGGTATCCTCTGGCAATTTGAGCCAAGGAGGAGACCACCATAAATCATGAGCGGAGAGAGCTTGAGCTGATAATCCTCTGCTTGCACAGTCAGCAGGATTTAATTGGGAAGGTACATGACGCCACTTAAGTGTGAGTGAATTTGAGTTAATTTTTGTTACTCTACTTGATTCAAATGTACTATCTGACCAACAAACGTGATGTGTAATTGTGAGATGAGCAGACAATTGTTGGGAGACACGCAACATGAGCTGAGATAATAGAGTTGCAGCAGACAACTCTAATTTGGGGATTGTGAGTTTATTTTTAATCGGTGCTACTTTAGATTTAGCAATTATGGGGTGAACGTTAACAGATCCGTTGTGAGCTGATTCTTGTAAATATATCACTGCAGCAAAACCGCTTTCCGAAGCATCTGCGAATCCGTGAAGTGAGTATGTTGATTTGAATTTGTGTGGAGCGATATGTCTGGGAAAATGTATATCTGAGATGTGCGGAAGATCATGATCTGCCAATCATCTGTAATATTATTTGGAGTGGGATCGTCCCAGTCCAATTTAGTTAACCATAACCTTTGAAGAAGTATTTTTGCGCGGAATATGACGGGTGTAACCCAACCGTTTGGGTCATAGAGAGAAGCTACTGTGCTAAGAATTGAACGTTTTGTAATGTGGGTAACTGGTGGTAATGAGATGTGATATGTAAATTCATCAGACCGGGGAATCCATCTAATACCCAAAACCTTAATTGATGGAGACTCTGCGCTGATGTCAAAGTCTTTAGGCATTTCGCATTGATCGTCTGGAAATCTTTGCAAGAGCTGAGGTGTGTTTGATGTCCATTTACTAAGTTTAAATCCACCGAGTGATAACAAATCAATGAGCTGAGTTTGGAGTGCTGATGCTTCTTCTATGGTGTCATGGCCGCAAAGTACATCATCCACGAAAACAAATTTACGCAAAATTTCGGCAGCCTGAGGATAGCGATGACCTTCATCTTCAGCTAATTGTAATAATGTGCGGATAGCATGATATGGACTTGAGCGCAATCCGTATGTAACAGTGTTGAGTGCATATGTGAGCAGAGGTCGATCTGGAGACGATCGCCAGAGTATGAGCTGATAGTGTCTTTGGTCTGGTCTTAAGAGAATATTTCTAAACATCATTTTTATGTCAGTGCTGAATACTATACGATGTGCGCGGAATGATATAATAATATCTACAATGTCTCGTTGAAGTGCTGGACCTGTGTGCAGGCAATCGTTTAAACTGACTCCATTGGATGACTTACAACTGCCATCAAATACTGTGCGGAGTTTGTCAGTACCTGATTTGAACACGCCATGATGTGGAATATAATAATGAGGTTTATGAGTAAATGTAGACGGATGACACGGTGTCATGTGTCCTAAGTTTATGTATTCGTTCATGAATTCTATATATTTTTGTCGCAGTGTGTGATCGGATTGCAACCGTTTTTCTAGATTGAGAAATCTACGTAGAGCAATAGCATGAGTACTACCTAATACGGGTGCATCTGATAAGAAGGGAAGAGTCACCATATAACGGCCTGAATCGTCACGAATGGTGGTTGAGCTGAATATGTGTTCACATTGCTCGTGTAGCGGGTTTGAATGAGCAGAACGAGGCTGGGGTTCTTCCGACTCCCAGAATCTTTCCAGGCTTTTGCAAATATCATGAGTAGAATGAGCAGAATGTGTAGAGTGAGCCGACTGAGTATAATGAGTATGAGTAACATGAGCAGAGCCAACTTGAGCTACAGGTGAATCGCATGAGTGCTCAACGAGTCCTATGAGTGCAAAATCAAAAATCGTGCCGAAGGCTATGGGCTTCCCCGGGCCCAAAGCAATCTTAGTACCATCCAAAACGTGACCCAAAACGTCTGAGCCTAAAATGAGATCAATGGGCGCAGGAGTATGATAAGCTTGATCCGCCAATGGAATGAGCTGATGAGCTGAGTCTTGTACAACATCTGGTATTTTTTGCAAAGGTAAATAACCTGTAACGTCTTTGAGAATATGAGCGGTAGTAGTAATAGATGGCGTGTCACGGTGTGTGGGCCTAAATGTTATTGTGACCCAACCTTTAGAATTTTGTATGTGCTGATCACTGTTTACACCTGTAATTTTTAATGAACATTGTTTTGGTTGCAAATTAAGATTTCTAGTCATGCGCTGAGTTATGAGCGTTATCATGCTTCCACAGTCCAATAAAGCCCGAGCTTTGTGATATTCTCCGCATTTATCAGATATATTTAAAACGACTGTGGGAAGTAACACTGGAGTTTTTAATGGGTTTTCTATGTGCTGAGTTGAATTTACTTGGGCTGATTCTACAGAATATTGGGCTGAACTAGATTTAGATATTTTATGAGCTGAATGTGATGCAGGTGTACTATGAGCTGAATGACATTTTAAATTATTGGGTTGATCTTCTAATTCTATGTGCTCCGTGATTGTAGGTAGTCATTGTTTTTTGTTTTGAGATTGATGAGTTGTAGACGGTGCATGATCAGACGATTGGTTGGGGTCTGATGATGATGATTGATGTGCACGCGTATGTTGTGTGTAGGCCGTGTAGGTATGTGGCTTGTCTTGAGCACGCCGGCGGGGCTGTGCACGTAAATGAGGAGGAAGCAAATGCGCTGACGACACGGGAGAATTTGGAGTTCCGTGACGATGAAGCGAGGTGTGGTGATTTGCACTTCCACACTCTTTGCATGAGTTTGTCGAACGACATTCATTTTCAAAATGCGGACCTAGACATTTACGACATCTGTCGTCGGCTTCTATGAAATCCCAACGACCTTGAGTGGGCTGATGATTATATTTCGGACACGCGATAAGTTTGTGTTCTGTATTCCTACAATAGGGGCAGTAGAATCGCTTGTGTTTATCTGTATTCCGGGCTGAGTACTCGCGCCGCTCTGTTCGGGGGGAGGGGGGCCAGTAGCGTTGAGGGTAATGAGGAACTGGGCTGACGTGATAGCTACTTAAAGTGTGAGCCGATGGCGAGCGCTGAGTATTACGAGGATACGCGGGACTAATTGGTCTAAAGCGTGGACTGCGCGGAGAGTTTGCGGGGGGTGTGTGTTGACGAGAGGGCCCAGTTTGTGGTGAGTAGGTAACACCGCGCGTTGCATTAGAATATTCGGTTTCGATACAGCGCGCGTGCTCCTCTAAAAAAGAAATCAAATCACCTAAGGTGGGCAGAGTGTCCGAGATGCCGTATCTTCTTTCGAACAGGGTGCGGAGCTCGCCTCGTAATTTTCTAACTACAATAGACACAAATACGTAATTACTATCCATAGGTAAACGCAGATTATTTAATGCGCTTTGTGCGGAAATGAGCGGAGTTAAAAACGTCGCGCGTATGCTTGATCGAATATGAATATTAGGTAGGCCGAGTATTATATCAACAAACCCATCTATCAGAACACGGCGGTTTTCATACCTACGTGTGAGAATATCGAGCGCGACGCTGTAATTATCATTTGTGATTTTTAAATGCGCAATCATGCTGAGCGCCTCCCCCGATAGGCAAGACAAAAGATAGTGCAGCTTAACTGCATCTGTAAGTGACGTCATGTCGTCTGTAAGACTCCTAAAAATCGTAATAAACGATGGCCAGTCCTCAACGCGTGAGCTGAATTTTGGCAGTTCAATTTTGGGCAGAACGGCAGAAGTGAGCTGACTTGACTCTGAAGTGGAACTTATATTTTCCGCTGCAGTTAAAATATCATAATATTCGGATAGCGCGTTCTCGTAACCGGCTGTATAAAACTTTTCAATTTCTTCTGTAACACTGCCGTCGTCTAAAATTTCGCAGTATAAATTTTCTAATTTTTGTTTCAAATTTTGTAGGTCTTTAAAACGCGCATTAAACTCCGTTTTGTTAGACTTTGAGTCACCTTTGTGTAATGCCAATGCGATCTCTCTGAGCCGACTAATAGATTTTATAGTTTGCCTAAATATGGCCGCTTGCGATTTTGTAGGCATGTTTAAAAATATATGCGTGTAACTAAGTTAATTATTTAAAAGTAATGAGCGGAAAATACGCGCGCAATTAATTAAAACGCAGAAAATAGATTTTAATAATGTGCCGACAATGTATACAATTTAATCATAAAATGTGTACGAGTTAATTAACAAATGAGCTGACCGATCGCCTGATGCTAATAAAGTATTAGTGTATGTTTGATGAGCGGAGAACAATGCGTTAGAAGTCGTCTGTAATATTATTTTAATGCCCTGAAGTTTGAATATAAACAAATCTTAGCGGGCGCGTTAGAAACAAAATAACGTAATGAAAACAATGTAAGTAGGTATGAGCAGGTTCAATCTCAATAGTGTGCCGACTTATTCAAAACAGCTGTAACGTAACACCTAAACGTATAATATATTTGTATAAACACAGAACGTAGATAAGAATTCAATGTGAAGGTCACTATTTATTCTATGAAGAATACCTAATTGAGAATGAATGTAACCAGCTGTTGTTTACGCACGGGCGCCGTGTAGGTACCTATTACCTACAGAATGCACAAAAATCAAGTACCGAAGCGAGCCGACGATGTTTGTATGGGCACTTGAGATGTTATGCGACTCATAACTATTAAAATAATGCTAAGTTAATTAATATTGTGTTTTAAAAATTGAGAATATGAAGATATAAACGTTATATATAGATAAAATACTTAGTAATGCAACGACGATTTACAATTCTGTTATGAGCCGAACGTAATTCACAATACGCACTAGTTATTACTTATTTTATATGCGAATCAAACATTAAAATATTTTGTATGTAATTAAGAGCTGAGAAAATTATATGAGATATTATTGGCACAAATTATGTATTAGGTACGTTAGGGAAGTTCTGGAATGTTCGAGTTCTTTGTTCGACAATAAGCCGACAACCTACCCACTATATTTTTTTTTATTTATTTTTTTTGGGTTTTTCCTATGAATTTATGGGCCGAAATATGCACAAAATAATTTAAATAATTAACATATAGGTTAATATCAAAGTACAGAATAGGGGTTTAATGTTAAATGTGCCGAATTGATAATGGGAATGGACTGTAACTTGGTTTTAAAATGGCGGGGCGGCCTGGCCAGAATTAATTGAACAAAATATAAATAATCGAGCTGATTTTATGTGCAGAATTGGGCGGAGTGGAACTGTAGGTGCTGGTTCTAATCAGGCCCAACGCCGGTAATAGGGAGAAGGGCTTCACGAAGGCTCGATGGACCAAGAAATGTGTAAGCTAGGAACTTACACATACGACTTTGAGCTGAGGGAAGTAGGTATATAGGTTAATGTGAGGGCTGGAGAAATCTGGGACTGACCTTATTGTTGAGCTGGTGGTTCTGTATCTAGGCGGAGGTTTCTTCTCACTACACTACACAGCTGTTGAGCGGATTATCGATAGATTTATCGCGGTTCGCCGGCGAATTTGGTATTATATTAACGAGCACAAATAAATATGCGCACACGCGTTCGCGTTCACTAGGTTTCGGGATGAGCTGAAAATGCATCCGGCGCGGAAGGGTATCTAAATGCAAGTGTTCGTCACTCTCTGACAGCGCCCCTTTCGGTCGGCCATACATCACGTAGTGATGTCCTTTGTGTTTATTCTAAACGTCGCGCTAGTGTTGGCGCGAACAACAATGATCGAGCCAGCTGCAGGTTCCTTGAGCGTCACTGACAAACGTATATGTACCGGAGCCTGCACCAAGATACTCAACATCATAACAAGACCATAACTGCTCCTCACAAAAGTTAATCAGTTCCTGATAAAATAATTCACCCAAATTGGCAATAAAGTCGCCTAACATTATAACATTCTATACCGTACTCATCTATTATTGCACGCATAGTACTTAGACAGTCAGTGAATTCTGGTAGATTTATCACAGACACGGTAGGTTTATATACGCTCATCACTATAATAGGTAGGTCTTTTGATACTATTTTGATAGCACAAATACTTCAGCACTGACAAATGTTAAAAAACTGTATTCCTACATAGTATGGCCACACCTCCATGGGGAGTTCGACGAAGTATACCTACGGTGTCCACAGCTGATGTACCCGTGTAATTAAACTCTCCATCGATATAGAATTTCCTTCGGCAACAACCATGTTTCCTGTAGTGCTATTAGGTACATTCACCACATATTTCTCTGATACTATATCGATACCACTGAACGCTTGACATTTTTACAATTATAACTTGGAAATTTAGAATAACAATAATTTATATCTATTATTATTAAATTTTAGGCCGCCATCAAATCCCTGTCTTGGTTACGCTTGTAATACACAAATCGTCTAACGACGATGCCTTGTGGCCATTATATATTAATCGACGTATAATTTAAGTTTTGTTTCAGATACTCAGAATTTATATGCCTTATAACCTTTCTCTTTTCATATAGTCACTTTTTCTAACGAAACATTATCCTTTATTTTGCTATTAATATATTTAATAATATCGCTCTCCCCAGTTTCATTGTGAATGTTTGTTATAAACATTGGAAATTTCTTATCGGCAGCTCTAAAATTAAATTCCGCGTCCTTAACTATTACCGACTTTCCAGCGTAACGATAACAGGTTGGCTTTCTTTTTCGGGTATTTTTTTGCCATCCCTCACCATCGTGATCACGAGTATTACATTGCACCGCATTATTGTCGCTCACAACTATATCCATACATAGCTGCTCAGCTGATTTAAGTTTATTATAAGTCATCTGACCTGTTAATAACTACGGCGACGAGCTCGCTTGCACTGACGATTGCCTTATGCATTTGTCTATGCATTTGATGCCGGCCGCCTCCGACCGTCGCTGCGTGCATGAATCATGTACACCTGTTGTTGTGCGTCTACCTGCGTTATTTCCTTACATTTTGATTTGTTAATTTCTTCATTACTAGCATGATATGATTTATGATTCATTTATTGATGAATTAGGCAAGTGTGACAGTCCTATAGGGCCACTATCTAACAGCCAGGCGCCCAGTTTTGTGTTCACCTTAAGAGCTGACGTAGGAAGCAATGAAGCATGTATTATATGGTGAAATTTCTCTCTTAATTCCTTCAATTGCTCCACAGTAGCATAGTTCGCCTTCATGTCGTCAATAGCGGATTGCATCCGCCTCATATCCTTTAAGAGCTTAGTGCAGTCCAAGTGATCAAATGTGATCTGGGGTAGTTTTTCCAGTTGACGCGCCACAAACACCGGAATTTCATTAGGTAATCAAATAAGTAATATAATATCAATTAAGTCAAGGAAGAACCTTTCCTTTATTTTTGCGGCCTATTTTGCGTAGATTCGTAGAAATCGAATCGAAAAGAAGTAATTACTACTTTTTAATTTCGTCACTCTTGAAAGATGTCTTACAAATCCGTACAAGTGTCTCCTCATCTATCACTTTGTTTTGGATGTAAGAAAACATCTCATCGATAACAATATTACAGTTATGGCACTTTTATACGCTCGCCATGTTTACGCCACGAAATACGCAGCCGTTCCCGTGACGTTCCCGTACGCGCGCGCGACTGATGCTTTATTTTACAGACACCAAAGCCAATGAAGGAGCATTGGAGGAAGCACACTCTGTCGACCCTGGACTTGGCTTCGGGAGAAGTGGCCATCACATATCGACCAGTCATCGACAAAACATTGGACGACGAAGTTCAATTCTTGCCACCGATGCCCCGGGTGTATTAATGCGAAATCTGTTTCGCCTATGAACTCTACTAGGTAAACTAATATGCTGTTGTGACTTAAAATAACAATGTAGAAAGTTATTTTTAATATTTTATTTACTTATATAATTTATTGTTATTAAATTTTCGGCGTTTAATTTACTAAATTGTATTCGTTTTTTTTTCAGCAAAACTTAATTTTTCATTCTACTTAATAACGGAATTACGATTTACATTTAGGTACAGATCCTACATCTATACCTAAATGAAAATCGGTCAAGTACGTTTGATTTTTTATGTTAAATTTGTTTCATTTATTTTTTAATATAATAAAATTTTATTTCTATATTTTTGCTATTCTCTGTACTTTTAATATACATATATATTGTAAAATTTTTGTTTTTAATCCTTATTTTCTATTTATCTGGCTACAAGAATATCAGTAATATACAAGAAAAATACTAATTTACTTACTAAAACTAAAAGCGGGAATTTGTACTAAGTGACCCTATATTATAAGGGACACTTGATCCCCTAAGCATTTTTAAAAATGTTGATTTAACCTTCATTTATTATTTTGTAAATGTTGTGTTGATGTACCTAAGTAAACTAATTATGTATAATTAGTTTACTTAGGTACATCAAACACAAAAAGATTTACTATGGTATGTATCAACATAAACGCGTAAAATTACGAGATATCAGAAATTTTGTGCATATGGCCATACATTTCGGAGCAACTTATTAGCGTGAACGTCACTTACTGGTACGACCTTCATATGGGGCGTTTTCACGAGACTCACAAAAGTGCTTTAAACAAAATCTTCAACAACAATATCTTTAAACATTTTGATTTTTAGTATACTATTTCCTTTGTAAATTGTCTTATTTTACAGAGCAGTATTCATTTATGTAATAAAAAAATACAGGAAAATACCGTGTTAAAAGAAAAGAAAACAGAAGAGGAAAGATGGTTGGACACTTGATACGACATGATGAATTTATAAAGAATATCATGGAAGGAAAAATACAGGGGAGACGAAGAAGAGGAAGGCCTAGGAAAAACTATTTTGAACAACTAAAAGATAAGGTTAACGTTGTGTCGTTTCAAGAGGTCAAAAGTAAATCACCGGACTCAGAAATATCGCGAAGCCTAGCTCTTAAAATTTGAAAGAAGACCATAAAAGCTTAAATTACTATTATTGTATTCGCATTGCGGTGTTTTTTACCATCAGGTCACCACTTTGGTGACCAAGGGACAAATTTCGAATTATAGCCTTTACAACAACAAAAGAATTTTGCAAATAGGTTCACAAACGGCAAAGTAATGTTCAAAGATATCCGTGTCGGTGTATAATAATATGTGAAGTAAGGTACCTATTAAAGCATCATAATGTGATGATGTATGTTGTGATGATGGTAGTGATGTTCATGATTACTGTAATAACAAGATATATACTTGCAGTTCTTTAAACAACGCCGAAATCCCCAAAAATGTATCTATAAGTAGTCAGGACTTCTGTTCAGTTCTTTTGGATAGTATGAGTATAATACCTATGCGCAAAATTTTACTTTTTGGTAGCATATGCTTGGATTACTTCAGAAAAAGTCAAAATCACTATATATGTCCATATAAATGTCGAGGATTTCCCTCGATTCCCCATGGATCCCATCATCAGGATACCACTTTGATGTCAAAAGGACCAATTTAGGATTATACCTTTTACATTTAAATAAAGGATTTTGAAAATCGGTCCGCAGACAGCGGAGTTATCATTGAATATACAAAAGTTATCATTGTATATGCAGCCGAACGTATAACCGCCTCCTTTTTTTGGAAGTTGGTTAAAAATTAGCACTTTTTGGTGTTTTATATAGACCCGACAATATTTTGTGTGATGTTGTATAGAGTTTCACGAAATATTGTCGTCTCTTACCAAGTCTAGCCAACACACACGTACATGAGGATAAGAAACATCGATGCAAAGTGACTGAAAGAGAGTAATTTCAAGACATTTTTGGGATTTCGCTTGGGACGGACGTATTTTGTGCTATTGTCTAAACCAGGGATTCCCAAACTATTTTGGACAAGTGGTCCCTTTTCCAAAATGAACTGTTATCTCAGACCAAATTACATATTTTTAACATCAACTCCCTTATTCATAATGGTCCGCTAACTTAAAACAGCTGCTACAGAGTGTTATTTTTCATTATGACTTAGGTCAATAGAAGAAGACATAGTAATTAGCAATGCTTTAAGTTAGCAGACTATTATGAATAAGGGGGCCTATCTTATGTTTTTTCCTATTAATACAAAATACCTGTACTAAGGTACCAACTGGAAAACACTTATTGCACTTGTTTAAGTGAGTAAAGTTGACTTCATTTTCTCATCAAAATTTAACAAAATAAAAAGACATACAAATCAGTAAATATCAAGTTTAATTTATAATGATTATTACATATTAAGTACTTAAAGAATCTTAAGTAGGTAGGAAATTATATTTAAAAAAGTATTAATTCACAAAGAGAAAATAAAACATTCAGTGTGATGGATGAAGCTGGTGACTATCTACCAATATAGCTACATCCGGTTCAATATTGGTGAGTTGCAGCCTTAAATCTCCACGTTCGTTGATTTTCAAACGGTTTCTTTGTTTCGTCAAAATGTTTGTTACCACACTGAAGCTTTTTTCAACTAGGTATGATGATGGAAAAGAGATAAGGTATTTTTCAGCAATGTTCCACAATGTAGGATACTGTGTTTCAATGTTGCGTTGCAACCAGAACTTCTGATAGCCTTGGTTGAACTTCTGCTTAAGCTCTTCGTCTGTGCTGATGGTAATCAACTCTTCTTGCATTATCACATTGGCTTCTACTATGGCTGTGGTATTGTACGGATTTATTATCCATTGAGGAATTTGTAAATTTAAAAGATCCTCAAACCTCTCCGTAAAATCCTTGTGTAATGCGTCCAAGTGAGTGACAATAAATGTCATCACCTTGAAGCATTTCTGGTAATTTTGACAAATGCGGAAACTGCGAATATTCTTTTCTGCCTAAATTTTGTTTATAAAGGATTAGTTTACCCACGAAGGCCGATATTATGGATTTTGTTTTAATCAAGTTAAGAGAACACTGCAGCTGCAAATTAACTTTGTTGAACATTCCAAAGATATCAGTCAAGTAATAAATATCTGTTTTACAATTGTTCAGATTTTCTTTCAAATTCGGATCTTTTTCTTGTAAAAACTCCAACACAGATTCAAAAATGGCTGAAAATCTTTCTAAGCAAGAGCCTTGATAACCAGCGAACTTCAGTGTGCAGAAGTAATCGAGTAAAGACTTCGTCGTTTTTCTCACATAGCTAAGCAAATAACCGAGGGTTCAAAGAATTGCTTCGAATCTTATTGATAGCATTACATATTGTAAAGACTTATGCAATCTAGGACTCAGCTTTTTTGCTACTAAATGGTGCCTGTGAATCACGCACTGAATGACCAATACATCAGGCAGTTGTTGCTTTAAGTGAGCTATAAAACCACGATGACGACCAACCATAGACGGTGCACCATCAGTCGCAACAGAAACAATGTTCTTCCATGGATTAGCTTTGTCAGTAAAAAAATGTTCCACGGCCTGAAAAGTCGTTTCTCCTCTGGTATTAGTCTCTAAATATGTAGCAAAAAGCAGTTCTTGGCACATCTTTGATATATCGAACATATATCCTAACAACATAGCTTCATTGTCGGGTAATGGAGACTCGTCCAACTGGAGAGAGAATCTGTTGGTCTGTAAGAACTTGCATAAAATGTTTTCCACATCGCGTCCCATCTCGTCTATGCGTCTCTGAACGGTGTTATTGCTCAAAGGTATTCTCTTTAAAATATCATGTGCGGGCTTGTGCAACACATTGTTAAGGACCTCCGCAATGGCTGGTAAGATAAGCTGCTCTCCAATTGTGTGGGGTTTCCCCGACTTCGCTATTAGTAAAGATATATTATAGGACGCTCGTAAACCATCATCGTCTTTAATAGATGATGACGCAAACATCGATCTTGTGGATGGCCTTTTGTCTAGTTTTTCTTTAAGTGCTTGAAAAAATTACAAGGGCTTACTTTTTTTGTCAACATGTACTCTTGATAAGTGGTCATCCATTTTTGAGGGCTTTATGACATCGTTTCTAAATACTTTTTCACATATGAGACACATCGGCAAGTGTTGATTTGATGGAGATGCAATAAACCCGAACTTCAAGTAGTCCAAACTGTATTGTCTGCATTTTTTTTCGTGTCCGCCATCATAGAACTCTCAGTAACCCTGCAAATAAAAAAAAAAGAAAACTACCTAAATAAAAAACAATAATAAACTGTTAAATTTGCACACTATCTTATTTTTATCACACCCAGGTAATGGATGTTTGTTAGGTATTACTGACTTACTCATTGATAAACTTGGATACATAAATTAGGTAAGTAACTATAGTAGGTAATTAGGTATAGAAAATTTGTATTAGGTAAGTAGGTACCTATCAGCATAAAAACGAAAACCAAAGCAAACTGAACACTTCAAAGTTTAGGTACATACCTACTTAACAACTTAAGTGTAAGTAATTTTTACAAATACTTTTATACCTACCTATTTAAAATATGTTGTGTTTACCATAGGGCAAAAAAAATTTACAGTCAAATACTAAAACAAATAAAACTAGTAAATTTTTACAATTGAAACAACTGAGGCAACTGCAAACTGTTGCAAACAATCTATAGATAGCTCAACTGATCACTATCACACAGTGGGGAAATGCTGATGCGCTGTGCCGGATAAAAACTGTTTGCTACTTACACTATAAATTTTTCATAAACTGCAGATATTGTATGGTTACGCTATTAACTCGCGTAGGGAGCTCAGCATTTTGTGAATTATTTTTCAGTCACTTTACTTCACTTAATTTAGCTATGTAATAACTTTGTAATCTCTTGAAATAAATGAGTACTTATATGAGTTATTATCGTTCAAGCTCCAACGAATTTCAAAACGCAAATGAACTTTCAACCTAAGTGCAAGCTCATTAAATAGTAAAATGTCAGGAATACGTTTGGACTTGTCGATCGTTCGTGTTAAATTGCGTAAGCGTCAAATAGAGAGAAGTCAAAACGCGCCTGAAAGACGTACGCTCGAACTCATTATCTTGCACAAACTTGTCCACACTGACTTGCCGAGTTTTTCATCTTGTACGAACTTGAGACTTTACATTACTACAACAATGCTATTTCATACAAAAATACTAATTATTCTTAGTACACGTAACACAACATAAACAATACAGTACCTACCTATCTTGAAAGTTTTAAATAAGAACTTGTGTTAATTTAATAGGGGTCGATTTTTAGACCTCGTCAACCCCCAAAATCAGTTTTCGTTTATGTCGACCCCTAGTAAACCGATATCGACCACTTTGGGAATCCCTGGTCTAAACTAAATATTACAATATATAGCCGAATCCAACTGAGATCGCAATTTACTCACAGCTGAAGACCAATGTCGAAGTCGAACACGTAGGCCTCTCGCTTACGAAGACATCACGCATGGTAGTGCAAGCTACCAGGAATTGTTAATCATGTTATTTTTCTGTAAATTACGAAAATGTTTAGTTTGTTTGTAGCCTGATGTTGGGTATTATAATACCCAATAATATAGGGAAATATTTAATTCGGATAAAAATACATTCTGTATAGTGAGTCGCTCGCCTTGCCTTGCCTTGAGAACGACTATACAATAAAACATCAAAATGTTAATAGAATATAAAAATATTTTATATTTAAAAATATAAAATATTTTATACTAGATGAAAACCCGGCTTCGCTCGTGTGAAATGTGACTCATAATACACATCTAGGTGTAAAATGTAGGTAGATATTTCTGTAGTCATCGGTTCTCAAAGAATATTAAAGGTATAAATAAGCAAGACATAGATTCGTATAGCTTCGTTCATTGTGTTTAATAAATATAGTAAATAAAAACTGCAAAAGTTTTTACACAAATAATTTATATTTTAAATCAACATTCAAAATAAACTAACATGAATTAACAAAACATATAATTTTTAAGGTTTGTTCTCTGTTAATCTCTTTATTTTAAGCACTCAGTCTTTTTCTCTACTTTGGCAGGTAGATAAGTACTTACTTATTTTAAAAATAAAAAATTAAATTGTTGTTCTTTATTCCAATCGGCTAAATCAAAAATAAGATTAGGAAGTATGTACCTTCTCCATGAGGATACAGTATTTTTCTGATCAAATATATCTTTTTAGATCTTATATTGCTATGTTAAACGTGGTTTCAGAATCTCTTTAGTGATCCTGCAGTTCTAACCTACCCCATTGTTTATGTATGTATGTTTAGCTATGTTAAGTATGTCTAAACTAATGTTTTAGCTTAGTCTTATTTAGGCAGAGCTACCAAAACGTTATCATATTAATAATTATATATCAGGTTGATTATCATAAAATTTCTCTATATATAACATTTTTCGTTAAATAAACACATCTAAATCATCGTGAACTCTCATATTATGAGCCAATTGGAGTCGAGTAAAGTTTGGCCACATTGAAAAGTGCTTAATTGAAGCTTTTATAATATCATTTCGTGACCCATTAACTACAACTGGTAAAATCTGACGAAAATCTCCTGCGAATAACAATGTTATGCCTCCAAAAGGTAATTTATTTTTCATTATGTCTTGAAGGAGTCGATCAACAACAACAATATCATGACATTTAGTCATGGGTGCTTCATCCCAAATGATTAAATGAGTTTCCTTCAATAACTTAGCTGCTGGTGACCCTAACGACATATGAGACGTAGAATTTACATCTGAATTAATTGGAATTTTAAATCACGAGTGAGTTGTTCTACCACCATCTAACAGAGTTGCTCCAATACCAGAAAACGCTGTGGGTAGGCATATTTTGTTTTCAGATCTTAAAATATGTAAAATAGTTGTAAATACATAAGTCTTTCCAGTTCCTCCTGGGCCGTCAAGGTAAAACAGCTTTCTCTCTGTGGGATTATTCACAGCGTTTACTATTGTATCGACCACATATTTTTGTTCGATGTTCAATTTTTGTTATTTTTCATAGCCATTTCCTTTTTCAAGTTCACAGTCATAAACGGGATCAGATAAGAAAACATCATTTTCACTAACATCTGGCTCCGGAAGTCCGAAATCTGTTAGTCTCTTTCCGTGGAGTTTTAATGTTTCATCAATTTCTTGTAAAGCTAACTGTTTGGATAATATTTCAGGGTGTGATCTTGTAATGTCTTCGATAAAATGTGATGCAAACTTTTCCCAAAGAGCATTAGGATCAGTTACTTCACAAAATACGCAAATTAACGCAAACAGCTGTCGTAATTGCCGAGGAAATTTAAAACCAATTGCTTCATTCAAACATCTTTCCCATTCCTGATCGTCAAAAAGGAGCCCCCTTGCTTGAGCAGTTTCTCTAAATGAGTTGTAAATAATATTTTCATAAGTTCTAACATCTCTGAAGCAAGTCGGCCCTTTGACGTGACGAAGTAATAGCCGGAGATAATATCGTTCCCGTTCAGAAAAGGAATAATTATACATTCTTGCAATTACTTTATCAGCCGCTGACTGAGATATTCGTGGTTGCCACTGTCCATGGATAAATCTAAAATGTGTCGGAATTTTAGTATAAAGATATTATCGAGCACTTTCATTTGTTTTGTTTAGTTCAAAAAATGCTAATAATGTTGATTTTTCAACTGATCTACCTGTTGCTTCATGAACATTCTGATCTGTAAATACGACAGTTTGTTGGTTTTCCAAATGAACACTGTATAACTATATAATTGTGTAACTGTATAATTGTTTGACTCATTTTGTGCATTGAAAATTCAAATATTCGCCAAACTGCTTCAGAAGCCGAAACATACATGGTATCAATATAAGCCTTAATTTCATCATGGTGTTCAATGCTTGATGTCGATTGATCGCTGGACTCTTGTGGCGCTACTGTGATTTGTATCTTTACTCGGTCATGACCTTTATAAATATATTTATTTATAGATTTCACACTTTTGACACTTGAACAAATTTCAACATTTATGTGAGCATTCAATTTTTTACATAGATAGGTTTCTCCGCAAAATGTCTTTGGGTAGTTTTTAGAACATTTAGAGGCAATCCCATCATTTTTTATGCAGGGTGAATTCATATATCCAGGGCCACATGGCCCATGGATGATGTTTTTTGGCACAGTCTAAAAAAGTTCCTGGTCTTTATCTGGATCAGGTATTTCTGCACACACAAATTTATCATAATCTTCTGATGACCTTGGTTTATCTTCATTTCTTAGAATAATAAGCATATGCGCATGTGGAAGCCCACGTTTCTGAAATTCAATGGTGTAAAACCACGCACTCAGTATTCCAAAAATATGTTTCATGTGTCATCTAAAAGTTCCTCCAATTTAAGTTTAAAAATTCTGGCAATTAAATCGGGTCTATGTTCTTTTTTAGTGCCTTGTAAATTATCTAAGATTTCCTGCCAATTCGGATTGCACGTAAATGTTATAAATAGGTCTGGTTTACCATACTTGCATACAATTGCCATGGAATCCTGATAATTTCGCATCATGTGCCGGGGACTTCCCACATAAGTTGATGGCAATATTATCATTTTACCAATGCCGTGACCCATTTCTCTATCATTATTGTACAGGCTATCCATTAAATTGTTATAATTCTCAACTCTGAGCTGTTATGGATTCATTCGAAGAAACAATAATCTTTGAGATTCAATCCTAACATAGGCCAAGACACAATATTCATGAAAAAGTTTTTCGGCGTAAAATAATGGGCAAAAATTTTCACGAACAGCAAGTCTATACTGATAAAATTGTAACATTGTAAGACGGCTTCGAGCAGTTCGACTCTCTTCTCTGTGTTGAAGATTTTCATCCCATCCGAGTTCTCCATCAGGAAAAAGTAAAGGAAAGGCTAAAGGGTCAATATTGGGACTGGTTGATTTGAGTGTAGTTAAATGTTGTGAATATTCTTGTACAGAAAAGTCTATATTTAATGGAGGTTCGCCGTTTTCTCCTACAAAGATGACCGCTACCTCATTATTTGATGGAGTGTTATACCGACGCAAATCAAGAGATATATGTTTATAAAATTGCATTGATACAGAATATTTGGCCCGATATTCTGAGGCTTCTTTTAATTCCTCTTCAGCTAAAATAACAGCCACCCTTTAGCATATTTTGACAAAAGGATTGGATTCATTGAGCATTTTTTGTAAGGACCTCATTATATTGCTTCTACATATGTTATTTCTAGATTCAGATAATCGTTCATTTAATGTTGCTTCATCTTCAATTATGTACAATTGGTTGTATTGTGGTTCATGACCTTGCAACGGAAACAAAGATCCAGTTTTTATATAAATTTGCCCTTGTACCCTATAAGTGAAAAATCCTGGATAATACACATACACATCCTGGTGTGTTCAAGTTTGGATTTATGGATGATTTGCAAATATTGAATTATATTGTCGTATATTATCCTTAAAATGATTAGCATCAGACGTATGGCCTTCGTATAAATCTAATAATATATCTGGAATTGGATTTAATGCTCTATCTGGGTCTATGTATACTTTCCCATTATGAAAACAATTTTTAAAATGATTATTGATTTTTTCACCTAAAAAATGAAGTGCCTGACATTGAACACATTCATAAATCATAGAACCAACTGAATGTACTGATACTTGAATGGTGTTATTTGAAAGTGCTAAATGTACATAGTTAGTCCTGGGGGGCTGATGTTCTGTACTAAGCCTGCTTGAATATTTACGTTTCTTCGGGGGTCTGCCCGCCATTTGATATGTTTTCTTTCTCCTCTTATTCTAAAGAAATAAAATCACTGCTGACTGACAGCATTGATTCTTGTTTTTTCTCGTTCTCCGAAGAAACATCATCAGTTACCAGTGACTCTTCGATTAGCGTCAACTCTTCGTTATCGACCTTAAAGGAAAAAATATATTAGACAAATATTCAAATAATAATAAGTATTGTGTATGAATGTAGGTATATCCTCACACCTCTATCTAGTAATAAGTATTATTTTTCATTTTACTGTATTCGGTGACCTGCACCATTAACTTGCCTGAAAGTCATCAAATAAGTCTTGGGATTTGTAAGGTTGTATTGTATTTATTTGTTTTGGAAAAAGGTTTGAAAGTGCCCGAGCCATGGTTCTTCTTAACTGCCTAATTGTTTCTAGGCCACAACACTCGCAATAAGTTGTCGTTTCCGAGTATAATGTTGTCGCATTTCACACATCGACTGCACATTTGCATTTGCTTGCTAGAAGAAAACATAGAACAAAATTCACTTAAAAACACAACCTGCCTACATACCTACGAAAATACTACTCACCATCTTTACGAAGAGCCCTTCGCTGCATCCACTTTCCACAATTGTGACAATGTTTACCAAAATGTGTTTTTAATTAAAAATAAATAATACCTATATAATTTTTAAAACAAGATAGTATTTAAAAATACGGTATATTAATTAATGACAGGTGTTAAATATACCTTAGATTTCTTATTATTATTTGGACTTTTTGTTGAAGATCGTACATAAGGAGTTAGGACGCGTTCCGACCTGACTTTCTCTGCATGTATATTGATTTAATTTAAAATTTACTTATTTAGTCACTTATGTACACACAAAACATATTATTTGTAGTATTTTCTTTATTTGAGCCAAGAACAGTCTCGATCAAATAAAAAACCGCATCTTAATCGGACTTTTCATTTAGGAGCTACGATTCCACGGACAGACACACAAACAGACAGACAGACAGACACGTCAAACTTATAACACTTCTCTTTTTTCATCGGGAATTAAAAAGGCCTCTTAATCCTCTTCGTAGTCGCCATAAATGCATTAGTAAAAGCATAGAGAATCACTGCACATTATAGGTACTTTGGTCATTATATTATGTTCCATATCTACAGGTAGGTTTTAGTATCCGTTTTATGAAATCGTTTAAAATGAGACAATTTGTCTAAAATATAAAATATTTTTATATTCTATTAATATTTTACACAAGGCAAGACAAGGCGAGCGACTCACTATACAGAATGTATTTTTATCGGAATTAAATATTTCACCCAACATCAGGCTACAAACAAACTAACCATTTTCGTAATTTACAGAAAAATAACATGATTAACATTTCCTGGTAGCTTGCACTACCATGCGTGATGTCTTCGTAAGCGAGAGGCCTACGTATTCGACTTCTACATTGGTCTTCAGCTGTGAGTAAATTGCGATCTCAGTTGGATTCGGCGATATATTGTAATATTTAGTTTTGACAATAATACAAAATACGTCCGTCCCAAGCGAAATCCCAAAAATGTATTTAAATAACTCTCTTTCAGTCACTTTGAATCGTTGTTTCTTATCTTCATGTACGTGTGTGTTGGCTAGATTTTGTAAGAGACGACAATATTTCGTGAAACTGTATACAACATCACACAAAACATTGTCGGGTCTACACAAAACACCAAAAAGTGCTAATTTTAACCAACTTCCAAAAAAAGGAGGCGGTTATACGTTCGGCTGTAAATACAATGATATCTTTTGTATGTTCAATGATAACTCCGCTGTCTGTGGACCGATTTTCAAAATTCTTTGTTTTAATGTAAAAGGTATAATCCTAAATTGGTCCTTTTGACATCAAAGTGGTATCCTGATAATGGGATCCATGGGGAATCGAGGGAACTCCTCGACATTTATATGGACATAATATATAGTGATTTTGACTTTTTCTGAAGTAATCCAATCATATGCTACCAAAAAGTAAAATTTTGCGCATAGGTATTATACCCATACTATCCAAAAGAACTGAACAGACTCTGACTGAACTCCTGACTACTTATAAATACATGTTTGGGGATTTCGGCGTTGTTTAAATAACTGCAAGCTACAGTAATCATGAACATCACTACCATCATCACAACATACATCATCACATTATGATGCTATAATAGGTAGATACTTCTCATATTACACCGACACGGATATCTTTGAACATTACTTTGCCGATTGTGAACCTATTTGCAAAATTCTTTTGTTGCTATATTTCTGAGTCCGGTGCTTTACTTTTGACCTCTTGAAACGACACAACGTTAACCTCATCTTTTAGTTGTTCAAAGTAGTTTTTCCTAGGCCTTCCTCTTCCTCGTCTCCCCTGTGTTTTTCCTTCCATGATATTCTTTATAAATTCATCATGTCTTATCAAGTGTCCAACCATCTTTCCGCCGCCGCCGCTGCTATAGAATTTGTATGGAATTTTTCCGCAGCGCCGGCGGTGAAACGCGGCAGCTATGGATTATAGATGTTTATGAAATTTGGCGGCGGTAGAACTATACAAATCCGACGCCGCGAGAGCTGGGCGCGTGTGTAAAGGCACTTAGGCCGCTGCCTCGAATTTCGCGGTGAGCGGCGCGGCGGCGGGCAGTGACACCAGCGGCGACGTGCGCAGGCGGGCGCCATAGTCACGGTTAGACATGAATGCATTTCTCACAAGCGGTGATTAGTGCGACCGCATATGCACATCGCCGCAGCTGTCGCAAAATGAGGGTTTTTGATTTTTTTTGCGTTACTGGGCAGAACCCACTCACACAAAGTGTCATCTGGTGGCGTAAGTGGTATCAAAAACGATCAAAAAGAATTTTCGATTCTTTTTCTGTCACCAGGCGGCGCATGGTAGGTAGCACGACGGTCCTTCTCGTGTCAAAATGCTGTCAGATGTCACGAATTTAAAAACCCTCATTCGAGGCAGCGGCCTTAAACCCAACTAGCAAAATAGCTTTATAGCGTTATCACTTAAACGACTTATAACTCTTGTTAATGTTTTTTAATAGCATTAGCTAGCCTGTTTCCTTATAACTGTACCCTCTTACTAACAACAATATTTACACAAGGGATAACTTAAACAACGTTGCTATCTTTTTCTCTCATGTGACATTTCCAACGTATCAGACAAAGAAAGCAACGTTGTTTAAGTTATCCGTTGTGTAAATAGTTTTATTAGTAAGGGGGGTATACTTAAAGTTTTTTTTTATTATCTTATTAAGCATATGCTTAGGTATCTTCTGAAAAAGTAGAAATCACTATAAATGCATGTGTCCATATAAATTTCGAGAAAACAAATCATCCTTATAGCCGAATTTTGTTAGATATTATAAGGGTGATTGGCTATCTATGTAAAAGTAAATTTTATAACTAATTAGCTTTGAATTTGCTTTTCAATGGCAAGTTTATGGCAATTAAGCTTATTATATAGTAACTATACAACGTCTACAACGCTTTAGGCCGTATAAAGTGTACACATAATCCATAAGGTACATTCAACTTACAGAGCATGTATGGGCAATAAATGCTTAATATTTCAGAGGCTAAGTCGGTAGTATACGATACCAGAATTTTTTTCCAAATGAGAAGATTCGTTATATATTCCACTTTTTTAAATGGTGTTTCTCGAAGAACTTGTGTTACGGCTACCAGACTATGGAAATATGTTTCAAATGGAAATATGGCAAAGTTATGACTAATGTTCAAAGATATCCGTGTCGGTGTAAAATACTATGAGCAGTACCTCTTATATCATCATAATAATGATGATTACCGTAATTGACATAGTGGCATATGCTTGCAGTTCTTTAAATAACGCCGAAATGCCCAAACATGTATCTATAAGGAGTCAGGAGTTCTGTTCAGTACTTTTGGATCCAGGGTATACCTTGGTCCAAAATCTTACTTTTTGGTAGCATATGCTTGGACTACTTCAGAATAAATTGAAATCACTATATGTGTCCAAATAAATTTCGAGGCGAGTATGAAAGAAACCATCGATAGTTCAGTACAATAACTTTTTCAAAACTTTAGCAATGAGACTTTTGATGAAAAATTCTTGAAAGATCAAAGCGATTATCATCTCATAATAAAATTTATAATGAAAAATAATAATAAACGAGGAGCGTTGTAAAAATATTTAAAAAACTCCCACAATTCTCACAGAAATGGTTTCCCACACAATCTATACTTAACATAAAAAAGTCGTCGGTAATGTCTGATACTTATATTAATCAAATTATCAAAAAAGGACTCTTACATTTTAATAAAAATGTCTGGTCAACACATAGATTACCTGTAATATTCTCATAAGAGGAGAAGTTAAATTCAAATATTTAACTTCTCCTCGTCCTCCTTCAGACCTTGAGTGTTTTTAAATTATTTGATTTTAATTAATTAGACAATACCGTTTTGAAATGCAAAAAGTTTGAAAGTTTAATGTTGACTTCATTTATTAACATTATGTATTTGTGTGTTTTCGTTATAAATATTTTTTGTTGCTGTAAGGAAAACGCTGCGTTATATATTTGTTTTATTTAACAGGAAAAGAAAACGGTAATTAAGTGACAATATAAAAATTGACATTGCTAAAAACATACACAATTACATTGGTTTAGCATATAGATTAGACTTAAACAAAAATAAATTAATGTTTAATATTACTTAAATTACAAAGAACTATGATCGGTTTTGAATCGCTTTTTAAAACAAGTTTTTAGATAGAGTATTTAATACACATCCATGACCCACAAACACGGAATTTTTTTTGTTCCTTCGGCGGGATTCGAACCCGCGACCCCCGGCTTGAGCACTAACACGCTCAACCACGGAGCCACAGATGCTATCAAATGAGTGAGGCCAAAAAAATGAGTGTACCTAGTCTCCCTTATGTATTAAGTGTACCTTTTCTCCCGTAGATTATATTATAATACTAAAAAAGCGACAAGTTCAAGTAAAATAATAGGCTTTGTAAAAGATTTCTACCGTGTCTTTTAGTGATTGCGTGAACATAAAACGAATAAAATATTATATTAATTGCATTTTACGTCTTCATTATAGTGGGGAGGCTTATGTATAATCTTCTCGTGTCACAAAGCCAATTTAGAGAAAAATTTTAACGTCTCATTGCCTTTGCGACAACTAAAGATAACAAGGCACCGTTTTCCTTACAACAACAAAAAATATCTATAACGTAAACAATACAAAATGTTAATACATGAAGTCAACATTAAACTTTCAAACTTGTATATAAAAAAAGTTATTATTGTATGTAAAATATATTTGAATTTAACTTCTCCTCGACATTTTCTTCATGCCTTCTTCACAATATAATAAAATATGACGATTTGACTTATATTTCTCTTCATTTTACATCTTCATTATGGTGGGGTGACTTATAATATTCTGGTGTCACAAAGTCAATTAGAGGATATTATAATTATCTTATTTATTGCCTTTGGGACAACTAAAGATAACAAGGCAGCGTTTTCCTTACAACAACAAAAATTATTATTTATAATGCAAACACACAAAAGTATGAAATAAAATTTATTTATTTTTACTTTAGTGGACTATTGGCGTATATTTTATTTGTCTTTTGTCCAACGTGAAGTGAAGAGAAATGTACGTCAAATCATTATATTTCATTATATTGTGAAGAAGGCATGAAGAAAATGGCGAGGAGAAGTTAAATTCAAATATATTTTACATACAATAATAACTTGTTTTATATACAAGTTTGAAAGTTTAATGTTGACTTCATGTTACATACATTTTGTATTGTGTTAAGATCTATGGCTAATATGACGACTAACGCCATCTAGCGACAACCGGAAGAAACTTGAAAGAAGCCTCTGAAACTTGAAAGAATCCTTTAGCTGCCATTACGATGACCTTTTGATTCGATCGACAGCTTCGTCATCTCCACATACATTTTCTGTTACTACGTACCAAGTATTATTCAAAATTGTTTAAACGTCAAAATAAAGTATTCGTCTCGATAAATAAACGCATTCATTCAAGTAAAAGCCCGGATACCTACCGCAACGCTAACATTTGATCCATCATCGCCGGATGACCATTGAAGATACCAGTGCCTCATCAATACGCTAAGATTCAGCAGCGAACGGTCAGGTCTCCATCATTTTACTACTCCTAACCCTGTCTCGAATTGTGTTAAAACCGTTCAACTTGTGTTTTCCAGTTCCCGTATTTCGAGCTTCCGATAGCCGCGCACGCCTTGTTGAATTACACGTGAGTAACCTACTTGTTCTTAAGGTTTATCAAAATGAGTGAGGAATCTAATACTAAATTAACTGTGCCATCCCGTTCCCTTAGTAAGAAAACTAAAGAGGAATATATTGCAGATTTAAAAAGACAAAGGGGAAATCTAAAGGGCCGTTTGACTCAGTTCAAAAAATTCGTTGATTTACTTCAAAAGGAAAGTGAAAATCTTACAAAATTGCAAATAGAAGAATTAAAATTAAGATTGCAATCAGCTAGTGATATATTTCAGAAGTTTAACGTTATAGAAAGCGATTTAGAGTTGTATTCTTTGGAGTCGGAACTTCCGAGTAATTTAGAATACACAGAAAACTTAGAATCATTGTATTTTAGTACTATGGCTAGTGCTAACTGTTTAATTAAATGTGCTGAAGCTAGTGACACACAGTGTAGTAAAACAAATGAGTCTGTTCTCTCAAACGTTAAATTACCAGAGATAAAATTACCTAGTTTCGATGGGTCGTATGATCACTGGCTGGAGTTCAAAAATTCCTATATAACCATGATACATAAACGCTCAGATCTTGATTTAATACAAAAATTCCATTATTTACGTTCCTCGCTATGTGGTAGTGCGTTACAGGTAATCGGTGCACTAGAATTTACTGCTTCTAATTATGTTCATGCATGGGAGTTACTAGAAAATAGGTTTAATAATCACAGGTTACTTATTCACAACCATGTGAAGTCGCTGTTTACCATTCCACATTTGAAACAAGAATCTGCTTCACAAATTCGAAAATTAATTGATACAATTTTAAGAAATTTACGTGCACTTAAAACTTTAAACGAACGAACAGATTCTTGGGATACATTGGTTATATATTTAATTGTTACTAAGTTAGATGCTACGACGGAACGTGAGTGGGAGAACCACAAGGGTTCTTTTAGTTCTAGTCTTACACATAAGTTGACTTTAGAGGATTTGTTATCTTTCTTACGTAACCGTGCAGACATGCTCGAAATGGTGAGTGCTACAAATTCTAAGCCACATTATAAATCGCATTTTAATGAACAAAAACATACGCAGGCTCTAAATAGTTATGTTGTGACGAGTAATAATAGTAACAAAGGTAAGTTTACCGATAAACAGCGCAACAAAGTATGTATTTTGTGTAACGATAATCATGCATTATATTCGTGTATTAGGTTTCTAAATATGCCAATTCGAGATAGAATTAATTTTGTAAATACGAAGAAGCTGTGCAGTAATTGTTTACGAGCTGGCCATTCATTAAACGATTGTTTATTCGGACCTTGTAAGCAGTGCCAGGAAAAACATAATAGTTTGCTACATTTAACTAACAGTGTTAAAGAAGGTAGCTCGAGCGCGGAGCCGTCGCCGGCGGCCGGGCGAAGTACCTGTCACACGACCGCGATTCATTCCATGCATCATTTATTCAATACGGATATTAATAAAGCGACACACTCACGAGTCGTACTACAACAGGTTTTATTATCTACGGCATTAGTGGAGATAGCCGATTCGAATAATGATTTTCATTTAGCTCGCGCCTTGTTGGATAATGGAAGTCAACACAGTTTTATGTCGGAGAAGTTAGGTAAACGATTAAACGCGCCTTGTATACAGTCTGCTATTAAAATTTCGGGTGTCGGAAAAAACGTCACACACTCAAATGAATTATGCGAAATATTTATACGTTCTTGTTCAAGTAATTTCAGTACTCGTTTACGGTGTGTGGTCTTGCCGCGAATAACGTCAAATTTGCCTTTGACCCACATAGATTTAGAGTTTATACGTATTCCCGAAGATATACAACTCGCAGACCCTAACTTTTATGCGCCGTCAGAAATAGATTTACTGATAGGTGCAGATACATTTTGGGATCTTTTACATGAGGATAGAATTAGATTACCTAGAGGGCCCTATTTACAAAGTTCAAAATTGGGCTGGTTAATTTCGGGACCCATTTATTCGAAAAAATCGAACTTAAGTGAAACCACTTGTAATTTTACGCAAAATTTAGACGTTCAGCTCCGAAAGTTCTGGGAACTTGAGGAGGTTTCACATTCAGGAAATATTAAATCACATGATGAACAATTCTGTGAAGATATGTACGTTAACACTACTAAACGTGATAAAACTGGGAGATTCTCGGTTCGAATTCCGCTAAGAGAATCAGCTGACTCATTAGGTGATTCTTATACGTTAGCGAAAAGGCGATTTTTAAGTTTAGAACGTAAACTAGAACGTTGTCCTACACTTAGACGTATGTATTGTGATTTTATGCGAGAATACATTGAGTTAGGTCACATGACGCGTTTAGATAAGCATAGTGAACCTAACTATTTTTTACCTTATCATGGGGTCTTTAGAGAAAGTAGTTCTACTACTAAATTACGCGTTGTTTTTGATGCGAGTGCTAAAACAAGTAACCAGAAATCTATAAACGATATTCAGTTCACTGGACCTGCACTTCAAAATGATATTTTTTCCATCTTACTACGCTTTAGGCAATATAAATACGTGGCATGTGCTGACGTAATGCATATGTTCCGCCAGGTCCTAATCCAGTCAGATCAACGTTCACTTCAGCTAATTTTGTGGAGAGATAATCCTGCAGATAATCTACACGTTTATCAGCTCAATACAGTAACATACGGAACTGCGTCAGCGCCGTACTTGAGTATGCGGTGCATAAGACAGCTAGCTCTCGAGTGTAATGATGACGTCATCAGACGCGTCATTAATGAGGATCTGTTCGTCGATGACCTCGTAACCGGTCACGATAATCATAAGATTTTACTATCAATGTGTGAAAACGTCTCCAATGTTTTAATGTTTGGATGCTTTCTACTCCGTAAATGGACGTTTAACTTTGATAAACGTCAAGATACATCGGATATGTTTAAAGGTGACTTGACGCAGAGTAAAACGCTCGGACTAGGGTGGTTTAATGATAGTGATGAGTTTTATTTTGATATACGAATGAGTAGTGAATTTAATTCATCAAATTTAACTAAACGTATGATACTTTCAATGGTTTCACAAATATACGATCCGCTAGGCCTTCTTGCACCGTCTAT